>JASANE010023027.1:0-57374 GCA_030248225.1 Trileptium ribeirensis
TAAAAGCGATGACAGAATACAAATCACAGACTTCCTTTATGTATGCAGTATCATTTTAAGACACAGAAACAATTAGATACGTACTTTGTTATGAACTATATCGCAATTTTTTCTGAGATCGCTCACTTGAAACCCAAACAACAATCGCCTTTCTTTGTCCCATATCTTTATAATAAGCACTTCGGTTCGCGAATTCCTAACCACCATGAAAATTAGACCTTTATTAGCGTTATTTGGGAAACACAAGCCGAACAGAACAAAAACTAAATATTACGGGATATCATGAAGTATGTGTAAAAAATACTGCCAAATATTACTTGCTACAAAAAGTTATTCAGAAAGAGATGTAATATCGGTTGTGTCTTCGGCGACGTACCATTTCCTTAGCCATAGCCAAAGTAATATAAAGCACAACAAGGTACTATATTTTTACTACAAAATAGCACAATAGGTTATCTTGGTTTCTTACAAAGCTTATAAAAATACTGTATTTTTTGGAATTTGGTACACTAAACGACCAACAGCACTTGGAAATACAGTCATTGAACTCGATAACTTCTCCCGACTCAAGAGGTCATTACGAAAGCGAACAAACATAGTCAAAATGAGGAAATGTGCCCATACACAAATCGCTTCCGTATATCGCTGATCTAATATTCCATTACCTACACTGCTGCTACCGATGGCAGAGTTGAGAACGCTAATTTTTGCGCAACTTCGTTCGAGACTTGACAAAACAGCAATCGGCGTGTTTAACTTTATGCTAGTTATTTTTAATTACTTTGAGTTAATTTGAACTTAGATTATCTGAGTTAACTCGATAGTAAACCTTGATAGTAAACAAGGACTTCGGCAAATTACCTCTGTAGCTTTCCAGTGTAAGTACAATGCATAGACGTTGAGTCACAAATTAGGGACATTTCGGTAAAGCATTAAGTACATGATGTTCGTAGCAAATTCTAGGCGGAATTCAAGTCCGGCGCCGTGTGTGCGAAACGGGCGAATGCCGCGGCGAACAAACTGAAACCAAAGCTTGCAATCTACAAACATGCCCAGGATACACCGACTGGACTACATGGACGCCTTGTACCAAGACATGTGGAAGTGAGTAGAAAACTAAACATAATTTATGAATAAAAACTTCATATAACAAGATCAGCACATAAAATATTATAAATTGTCCTATCTATAAATCTGAGTCAAATTTGAGCCAATTGAGAGATTACTTTTCCGACTCAGTCAATGAGTCAAATTATGCTAATCTGAACACCATGTCTCGCTCAGACTGAACAAATATCTGACTCCTCATTTTTTTGCGCCGAGACAGGACCACCTGTCTGAGTCACATTCTGAATCACGCTTTTTAATCCATCTCGGTTACATCAATCGGGTTAATATGGTGTTAACCTCACCAAGCTTTATTTTAACATTGTCGACATACTTATCGTGTTAAACAAAAAACCTTCGTGGTAATTTTATGTTTTAATGAATCTGATAGAATTTTGTATACTCGAAACCTAAATCAAGCAATTAAATTCCAGAAAAATCTGAGCAGCACAGTCGCCCCAAGCTACAAAAGCGAAGAGTAAGCTACGAATGTTTACATACTTACAACTAAAGGTCTCTTATCAGCACAAACTTTTGACGAATGATCATAAATAAAAATATCCATGCCAGGTATTTGTGACACAGTGGATACAAGCCAAACTCGTCGTAGCTCTTTAAAGCTTATGTGAAAGAAAGTAATTTTTTAAGCTGCAAGCTGTATATATAAGACAAATTTGTTGCAAATCCTTTTTTATTCCGGTTCAGATGGCATCCATAAGCGCATCCGATTCTGTGCCGAACTTCAATGTGCTCGAAAGAAAGAAGTTCAACGAGAACGATGCAACGTTAAGCCCTGTCCCAAACGAAATGCTCCGTTATCAGCAGCTACTGTAACGCTTGCCGATACACCAACACTCAACATTTCGGAAGCTATTTCGATTGCAAGTAAACGATTATTCTTTGTTTACTCTTTTAAAATTTGTTTAATCTTATATATATATACATTTTTTAATATTTAAGTAGAAATTAAAACAAGTAGTGATTGAGTTCACTTGCGTGAATATACCTAATGTACCATAAATTTACTAAAAACAATAATATGTATACCTAGTAATGTATAATTTAGGACAAAATGTTTAATAATTATACAAGAAAAACTGATGAAATCACCAGGTATTTTATTAAATTTATTTGTCAAATTTTGCGCTATAGATTAATTTACTAAACCTTTCTAACGATTTAACTGTATAGTCCTAACTAAATGATTAGCAAATTAATGCAAAAATTTGGTTTAGAGCATAAGATATAGCAATCAAGCGCAACAACATGTGTTTCGTTTAGCAAACATGCGTTTACATGCAGGAAATAATGTGCTCAAATATAATCATAATTAGACTGTAATTTCCGATAGAAAAATATCACAAGTTGCTAAGTTCAAAATTCTTTCCAATGTTTCGTTAAGTTTTGAGCTCAAAAATTTTTTAGTTATATTTTGTACCTTGTCCTGCAGTAACATGCTACAAAGGTATTAACGGTGTTAACACTTTCAGATTTATCAAAAACTGCAAAATAATACGTTCATATTTTGAGCAATAAGTTTGAATGTTATAGCGGACCATTAGCTTCAGTTTAGGATCATGTATAGTTTAGTAAAGCTGCGTCCACACGGTAAATAATTTTGCTCAGTATTTGAGCTGAAAATTCGACGTGAAATTTTTTTTACCACAATTCGACTGTTGTTTTTAGTGAAAAATTGTTACAAATCACAGTGCATCAAAATGTTTTTGAAATGTTTTGGTTAAATTTCGAGCTCAAAATTTTTAAGTTATGCTTTGGTCCTTGATTCTCTAAGTAGGATGCTATAAGTTTGAGCGGTGCTAACACTTTCAAATTTGCCAAAAATTGTAAAAAGAGCATTCAGTTTTTGAGCAAAACGTTTGAACGAATAAACGCACATTTCAGTTTAAGATTACAATCGTGTATATTATGCGTTGTAAAGTTGCATTAAGTATTAAATTTATTTCCACTAGAATGTGTATATTTTAAAATTTTGGCGCCGGTTGCTATAAGCTAATATCTTCGGTTGAAGCTCAAATGACGCAGGGAATGTAGGGGATCACCAAGCTACGATCACAGGGTCACCTGGGGTTGTAAGCCTAAAATGACCGCACCATCGAATAAGGTAACATACATCAGTATGATAGCTCTTCCGCAAACTTTTCATAATTTACTCTTAAGGCTAGACCATCCCGATACTATAATTAACTACCACAACGGCCAAAAATAACTATAAACATTTATAATATTCGAACACCAAATTTGACAATGTATATTACTTCTTAAACTTTTTCCACGATAACATGCATAAACGGGATAAATCAATGTCGCTACGCTCTGTGTCAATCCATTATCCACACACAAATTCCACATTGTCCGTTTTTGTCACCCGACAATAAAAATATCTGACGATCAATGTAATTTTAGCTCGAATCCTAAGCCTTCCCGCATGGGGCACATGGTCCGAATGGAGCGAATGCGATTGCTATTTTGCTTCGAGGCTTCGAGTTCGCTCATGTGGCAATCCAGCGCCACCTGTCGATCAAATTCAACCGGACTGTGTTGGAGAGCCTGAGCAACGAGAACCGTGCGACACCAATAGTCAATGTCGTAAGTTTAAATCGTGCTTTGTATGGAATATTATATTAATGCTTCAATATGGCTCCAAGTTTTTATTTGTAAAATTTGCCATTCCTATATTTCCTTTGCAGTCGGCTTGCGAGAAAATGCTGATATTTACTGACTGTCGCAGGACATCAAATTAAGCATTTTTAGACCCAACTTCTTTTACAGCATATATTAAGTTCGCATGTCGTTGTCTTCAGTAGCAAAATGTTACGGTAGAATATTATTATCTAGGATCGTCTACTGGTATTGTTTGACAGTATTTGATAGTAATGGAAAAAGAACATCTTGCTGGTCTAAATCGTACAGAAGCTAGCACGCAAGGGTCATCACCATATTTGCGAATCTATCAACAGTACCAAAAATTATTTCAATGATAAAGAGAAGGCATCCAAGTTTTGGCAAAGCGGTTATTTATATATTGTTTTATTATTTGCAAATCGGTTTCTTAATCGAAAACCTAACAAAGCTAGCTAAAAACTGATCATTTCTAAATTTTATTTCACAAGCCAGCGTTCTGATTTTTAAAACCAAGTTTCCCACATTTGCATATAGTGCTTGGTAACTCTTATAATACTATGTTCATAGCACCTGTACCAACAGTAGGCAATCAATTTTTATATAAATTTACAGGCCAATGTCACATATACCCAAAGGGCAGACGTTATATAAATAAGAAAAATGTACAGCTTAGTGCTGGACTTCTGGTGAGGCAGTCCCAGAGTTATGCTTTAGCAATAGAGCACTTTTAGCTTAGGGATTTTCGACTTAGGCTTAGTCTTAGGATTCCACATAAATGACAATAATCAGTTAGTCGATTTAGCTGATTTTACCACCGTTCCACTCAGCCCTCAGATTGAAATGATATATAAATTTATGCATTTATCTATAAATTATTTAATTTTTCGAAAATTTTGGATACCGAGGGGAACGCGGTAGGATCACAAAAAATTTGAAAATATATTTTTGACCTAAAACTTGCTGAAACGGATAACTAGCTCGTCGATCTTAGTGAAATTATGCCAAAATAATCACTATATTTTCAAAATAAACCAATTTCGGCCTCATGGAGCTAAAAGAAGACCCTAATCTATTAGCAGGTTATTATTTAAAAAATTAAACTAGCTATTAATTAATGCAGTTCTATATATGAATTTTAGGCGCAGTTCATGGTGGCTGGTCTGAATGGTCAGCCTTCAGTGTTTGTCCAAAGCAGTGCGCCAACGGAAGGGCGCGCCGATCACGCGTCCGTACTTGCTCAAACCCGATTCCTGTCAATGACGGTTTACAATGCTACGGAACTTCCATCGAATATGCGGGTTGTATCAACGCCAGATGCAAACGGAGAAGTTAGTAATGCTAGTTAGTATCTGTGCTGTCATGTTCAACCTTTATACTTCCGAATGTTCTCCAACGCAATCATAAAGCGCTATAAGACAAGTAATAGTCGCTTCTGACCTACAATTACTTTCAGCCGTGTACAATACCAAATTGAACATTGAAGGGCAGAACGAGTCGAACCTTTTAGACTAGGTTTGCTACGCTTAGTATTGGCAGGCCCTACTTAATATTTGGTCGGCTGAGCTTGGCTCTTTTCATCATGGCTACTACAACCGGCTTAGCGTCGATTGAACAGGCAATACACCTGCTTGGATGGAAGATAAGAAGCAGTATAGCTCGATAGCAAAATATATACCTGCGCAAATTTACTTTATAATATACTTTATACTACGTCATATTTATTTACCAACCAAAAAAGCGATATACACTATACACAATGTAAATATACAGTATTATAAATATACGCGTGTATACCGAAGGAAATATCGTTTGTCACAAGATTTTCAACAATAGTTCCAACCATTAGTACCTAGTTTGGACTCGGTACGATTGACCGAAATGTATATGAGTGACACAAAATCATTTAGTAAGGCCGGAGGTAAAACAGCTTTAAACACACAAGTTTTAATACATCATTCCACCAGCTTCAATTAATTCATATACACAGAACAATAGGCGTCGATAAGTTGGTCGGATAAGTCGATACGATAGGTAGGTGGAGCTACACCCTTCAGGGTAGCAGAAACTGTGGCCCCACTTCCCAAACCCCGCACTTTAGCAAACATTAGGGGCCAGTGGCAATAATTTGGTAAAGCGGTAAAATTTGAAAAAAAAATGGCAAAACTGGAGAAAAAGAGTTTCAAACTTCAAAAATTTATTTCGGGCGCATCTCCGCTCGGTGCTGGTACCAGTTTAAGGCCTTGGACTCCTATATAAATCATTGAATCTTTATTATAATAGTTAGTCACGCTGCGAAGAAATGCTGTTCTACACCCATTGCGTATTCTTAGTTCCAAAGTGAACTTCTTGGAGACAGATTAAAAGTTCCAGAAATACAATACTTCACCAGGGACTATTCATTGAGGATAATGTTGCAGCCGTTTTCCAGTACATTTCACAATAAAGATACTGCTCTTATTTCTTCTTAAAATGACCAAAATGTCGGAAATTTTTAAAATTTACAAACTGTTTACTTTCAAGGAAAATTAAAGATTCAAAATTTTTCATGTTTTAGGCACACAGCGCTGGTCATTGTAACCACAAACACATATATCTGTGTAATTCTATTTATAAACATATAGAAATATGTAACGGGGTACGCGCGCTGCCTAACCTCTACCTGCAGGAACTCCGCACCCCGAAATTGCTATTGCCCACAGGGGTGGGCTCAGTCCAGAAGAGAGTTGCCGCCCTCTGGTCCTGGTGTTCCTGGGCAGGACCCCCGTGCGAATACGGCCAACGTTGTCTAGTGGGTGATATAGGTCCCCCGGGTGTGGTGTCCCGTTCGTCAAGTGAAGGATAAATGGGCCACCCCCATACACCCACTTAATACTTAGCCCCCTTAACAACCACGGTGCTTAGCAAACGGCGCCTGCGCAACCCGCGTTCCACTGGGTGTTCATTACTATGGTGCCGTAATTTTGTTTTGTATGATTAAAACTTGTTTGAACGTGTTTTAGTTTCATAAGTTCTGATACCGGAGTGTTCCGAATGATTTCGCAATCGGGGAGGTATCTTACAGTGTTCGCGGATAACTATAGGATTTGCCTACCGATGTGCGCGGAGATATGCAATGTGCTTAAATGGGTAGCGACACGGCTGGTCGTAAGCTAGCGTATTATAGCCTAGCCAGGACCTAACCCGACTCGGCTAGAATAAAAGAAGAAAGCGCAAAGCTAGTATAACGAGCATAACAAAAACCAATTAATGGGTGCGGCGCCGAAAGTTTCACAGACGCTACGAGATCCGCTACTTGGTTTGTAATAGTGATGAATATGATTCCTTGTTTAGGTCTATATTCAAAATGTTAAAAATTGTCAAAAGGCCTCTTTCGGCTCAACAAGGCGACTAACGACCCAGAGGTGAATGTTTATTAGCACGATGCACGCTACGAATAAGATGATTAAAAGAGTATCATGACGCGAATGAACGAATGAATGAATGTACAAAAATCACACAGATGTATAACATTTACATGGTTACCCAAATTGCATACCGACAGATTTCCGCTTCCCAAAACATAGTGCAGCTAGTTGACCAATGCCATATCGGCTACAATACTCGAGCTTAAGGTAGACGAACCCACGCGTGAATCCGCGAAGAACTATGGCACTTGTTGATTGCGTTGTTTTTTTCCCATGCGTTTATCCGACGGTTTTAATTAGAGGCCCGGTTCGAACAGAGATATAGATTTAAACCCACACTTCTCCAGCGGGCCTGGGGCGCCTGGCATGAAGTAAAGTGTTGAAGCTCCTACAGATTAGCGTAGTATTGCCATGGAGCAGGCACTAGCCCTAGGTGATGAAAACCCAGGAACACTGAAGAAATTCTAACCCGCCGAGTTGTGTCGACGTGCGAAAGTATATGTTTGTATGATTAATCAAAAATCATTTCACCAGGGCAAGTAATCGAGCCCGCACGTTTGTACCACGGAAACGGTTGCGAAACCGAGGGATTAAAATTTAGGCATAAATTTTGACGTGGAGAAATAAGTATGGTTCAAACGAATGTAAGTGCTGAGTTTGAAGTTTTGCGATTGCCAACAAAACAAATTCCGTGTCTCCGACACCCCAAAATTAAATGCATAATACTAAGATCAACTCGAGCTATAAACATAACAGGTTACTGATAACTGAATAACTGCAAAAGATAACACGTGCTATAGTACAAATGTCGTAACCGAACGCCAAATTTCGCCACTATTCATCAGACAATCGACACATCCAAAAGCCAGATGACGACCGCACACTCCGTGCTAGAGTGCAGGCCGGAGAACTCAGTACGGTTAATCAGTTTAGGGAATGAAAAAGGACTTTAGCTGAAACAAGTAAAAGGTACGCTCCTGCGGCAAGGAGAGGAAAAGAAAGCACTTTAGCGGACTCCGAGCGGCAGTTAAACCTAAGCTGCCATAGCGAATCCGCGATAGGTAAGAGCGCGACGGGTGCAGAAATGCACGAACCACGACGAAACTACAAGCCCGAAATAGTGAGAGCCACACTGCCACTCGGCGCCAACATGTAAAACTAAGCCGCAAAATTGAAACTGGCAAGAATGAGATGACCGAAAACTCACGACGGACAAAACCGACCTAAATCTGTAAAAGTCGAAACATACTGAGCCCCCAGATGCGACGAAACACCGCGTTTTATACTCTGAGCAACGAGCAATATTAGTGATCGATCATAAAGTCCAATCAGCAGAGCGAAAGAAAATTTACCGTAATACTAGAGCCAATTACCTTAAACTCTCGGATAATTAGAAACAGTTAGTACACAGAAAAAGCGGCCGAGTATTCGTTTGATTTCACGAGGTTTTATCTCCGAGATAACGGGTCGTTAAGGAAAATTTACGAGCCAAGATAAGCTCGGACTCGGGAGCCAGAAAGTCCGAGAAAAGTTAATTCAACGATGTAATTAAACGAAAAGGTTAACAACCTTGATAACGAGCAAGGTAACGTTGCAACAGAGCCGAAAGTATAGTCAAAACAGGGCCATAAATTTTAAGTAAAGTTTAAACAAATACGAAGAGATAACGCCATAAAATTCAAATACAAAAAAGGCGTTACAGATGAACGTTCCCTAGCACTGAACATAGAGTTTTGGAGAAACAAAAGGTTTTGATGCGAGGTATAGTAATGAAAACGTGACCACGGGCAAACGGGCTTAGCCGATTGCGCCGCGGTATTGACACAATTGGCGGATGGTGGTTTGCCTTATTTGCAGCCGACCGCAATTTTCTTTGTTCACGTGAAAACTGACAAGCACATGGTACACAGATCACTATTTAGCAACTTCGTAAATGTACACGGTTTATTTACAATGGACAACGATTGTAACGCCAAAAGTTATAAATGCAATATAAGTGCAACAAAACCCAAGCCGGATAGAAAATCGTATATTCGCAGTCATGTTGATAACTGAACAAAAAGTGGCTAGGGTGTCCGTGCCGAGTAAGCAAGCTATTGACCATAACACTGAGTGGTAATATATATCGGGCCCAAACGCTAACGACCCGGGTAGCTCAAAAAATAGACGCAACAATAACAGCGACCCGCGTATAACAAAATTTACAATGATTACTACCATGATTATAATACAATTCGCGCACACGCCCCTGATGTCGTAGTTATACCATATTACAAAACTTTATCGCTCAATGTGTCGTAAATATAATATTGCTGCAAACCGCGACGATCGTGGCGCCGACTCCCTAGTGCGATAACGACACACAGCACAAGACCGTAATTAAGTATACAATATGGATGCACCACAAACTATTACATCAAATACTGCAGCAACCGTAAAACGGGTAGAGAGAGTCGGCCAACAAAAGTCGCAAAGTTGTACGGCCGACAGAACGAGCAAAAAATTACAAAGGTTTGCATTCCTAAAGTGTACTCGAACGCAACATAGAGACAGAACCAGAAATCGTCCTGAATTCGCCGTTTGTGAAATATGAGTTAATTTTTTGACGAAGTGTCCATCTACTTCAGGATTGAGCCTGAGCAGCATGTTCCCAACTTTTTTTAGCAAACTCGACGTTATCTCCGTATAGACTATGCGAACAACAATCATGAACTCACAGTTCCGATTCTGGAGCTAGCCGGAGGAGTCAGGTTCCTTTTAGAGTTCTTACAAATGATAATCACCAGTGAATTGTCAATTTTCTAGTAAGATTGACACAACTAATTTACTAGATGCTACGTTAGGACGGTTGTATTAAAAGGCACAGTGTCAGTGAAAAATATATATACCCATCATATATAATGTAAATATACGTGACTAGCTACGTAAATTAATTATAAAGTTCACATTCTTCGGCATTTAAAATAGCTGTCGTGATAGGTGCATTTTGAAGGAGCACTCTTAATCAGACCAGACCATGGCGACGAGACTATCAATAACCTCTAGCCACCGTCAGTGGTTTTTCACGTAGCCCAATTGACTATACGAATTTATCGCCCTTCTATTAAGCACTTCAAACTAACGCAGCAACGGCTCCTAAATTAATGTCTAATATGACCGAAGGTTTTCAACTCAACGGTTATAACCGTTTCTAAGTGGCCCATGGATAGTCTTTACGGAGATAACGACATGCTGCACACACTGCACGACCACGATGGATTGAACGTTTTATCTTGAGCGGTATATAACTTAATGAAGAATATACTGTAAACATTGTTAATGTTAATTTTATATATATAATCAAAAATTATCACAATAGTAAGTTTCGAAAAAATTTTATGCTTCAAATCTACCATATTTCAGTGGTAGATTTATGTAGCTAAGTAATTTTTGGACAAAATTTTTATGTAAAATCTGTATAATCATCGAGGCTTACAGACACAAATTTCAGTTTCCTGCAAGTTTTTTTCTGTATAGCTATTCTATTTTCAGATATATTTTATAAAATTCTGTTTTATATTTACAAAAACTTACCACCACACGACACGCTGCACTTTTCCCACGGTCCAAACGGCGACCATCTCGCTATGTCGAGTGCCACTTTGGATGCTGCTGCAAGCATTTCTAACCTCTTGAGTTCTTCTTCGCCCAAAATTCTAAAGTCAGTTTTCTTATTGATGTCTTTTTTATCGGCTTCATTAGCGCTCTCGGCTCGTGGTACATGTTGTTGTCGCTTCTGTTGACATTCTGTTGGGGTACAAATTTTAACACTCGTTTGACGACCCACACATCTGCGTCCTTTGGGACAGTCTCGTTGGCGTTTGCGTAAACCAAGCGGACAATTACATGACGACCACGCTGTCCAAGGCAGCCATCGTGCAACTGGGCTATTTTTAGCCACACCCGACAAGAGTAGAGGTTTGGATGTTTGGCTAGATTTGCTGAGTGGAGCATGATCCAGGTCGGATGCTGTCACATGATTTCGTGCGCGGTAACGTCTACGGTTTCCGCGCCAAGTCAATGGCCTTGTTGCCTGGAGCAGCAGCTGGTTCCACGGGTTTATCGGCCATCCTTCGTTGGAGTTGCTGTCGAGGACCCGAAAACTGCCACTGACGCAGTCACATTCTTCTCGTTCGCTGAAGTGACCCACGCACGATCCTGCTGGTTCACTAGGAGGTCGGCACTTTCGATTTCGCTCACGATAGTACAAATCGCATTTGCAGGAAGACCATTGGGACCATGGCTCCCAAAGACCCGGCGATCCTTTGGCGGCACCATGATTCACCGTATCATTTGCTTCCCGACCAGCTCGTAGCTTTGCAATCTTATACCCACCGTTTTGGCAAAGACCACCGGAACACGTTTGCATCTGAGTTTGATTGCCAGTTGGGATGCAACGATCGGCGTTCGGATCTGCCCATCGCTCGCTACATGCCATCCGTGTGCGCGATTGGTAGCAGTCCGGTCCACAACGATTCCACGGTGACCATTCGTCCCAACGGAACAGAGTTGCCCCACTAATTCCGCTACGGATGTATACAAAATTTGTATTACCGCTCATAATCTTGCCCCTGGCTCTTTCAAGGCTGCCACTTAATCGTCTTTGGATTCTATCAGTCTCAGTGTTTTCCGTTTCTGACCCCGCTGCAATGGCAGAAATTTCCGTCAATTCCTGGTTATTTCTTCGCTCAGCTTTTTCTAAAGCAGCTCGCCGTGATTCTTTAGCACGTTTTCGACCAACACGTATGTTGCTAACTTGTGAACCTACATTCCTGTCTGCTGCTAAATCATCGGTCGACGCTGTAGCGCACGCTTCGTCGGAGCATTTAGCAATCTGAGAATTTGATCCCTGGCAAAGTTTATTTTTCTTCGCTGTTTTTCGTTGTTCAGATTTATCTCCACTATCGCTTTCTTGACCATCGGTTAGCTGCTTTGTTCCACTGTCGAACGAAATACATTTACGTCGCCGTATTCGGGTACATTTTCCAAAATTTTCGCGCTGACCTTGAGTGCTACACTGTGACCATTCAGACCAACCCAGCCATACCCCTCGTGGACATGCTTCGGTATTACAACTTTGCATTTCGATCATACGTCCGGTACAATTCGACCCCATGGGCATACACATTCGAATCCTCATGTGTGTCCCACTTCCGCAGCTCCGAGTACATCTGAAATATGTAAAGTGAACTTTAACTTTACTTAAATCATGCAATTCGAAAGTGCTATCAGAAGTATTGTCAAATATTGGACATAAAATAAAGCAACAACTTATTTGAAATTTTAGTAGCGTTTTTGCAACAAAATATACATACATAAATATTTTAACGGTTGGGTTGAAAATCCCAGGTCACATCAAACATGAATTCCTTTGCTGCTGGTGTGACGCGTTTGGCGCTTATGTAGTAGCACTGCATTTAGATCTACCTAGAGTTAACACTCGACAGGCTGCCGTTAGAAGCTTTATATATTCAACACATTATCTGTTCTTGATTGAAAAGACAGCTTAAATCTTCATCGTGATCAACGACAATTTTTTTAAATGTAGGTATTGTACTAATTACATATATATTTATTATGGAGGTTGCTCAGATACGCTGTCTAGCATTCACAGGAAATGGCTGAAATTTGGTATGAAGGGTATTTTTGGCCTAGAAAATTTGTTTTCATCCAGCATCCGGGATCCAGTTTGAATCTGGCGACAAGTTATGATAAAATACATCTGGAGCAAGATAAGATAAAACACATTTTGGGTATGGGTGCCCATAGGGGTAAGGGTGTTAACCCACAATTGTCGGAGCCACTTCTCAAACCATACTAACTGTCCTCACCACACGCCGTGGGTACATTGACAAAAATTTCAGAAAACATGGGGGGGTGGGGGTTGGGCAAGGCGAAGCACCTGCCCTAGCTTGATTTCTGGGGCAGGTGGGTCAGGTGTTCCTCCTGCAGAAAAATGTACAAAGTAGCTGCAATATATAAACGCTGACGATAGCTTGTATCAAAATGTTACGGTGATCAATTCTGGAGTAGTTACATCTTTGCTTCGACACAGAGATGTGCAAACAATTTTGCCGAGGTGTGCGAGTGCAAGCCAGCCGGTAAGCCGTGAAAGATTTTAGGCTTGTCAAGCGCAACTAGACCCGTTCCCATGGGTCCAGAATTTTTTTCAGGCCCGCGAAACCCTCGACTTGTAGACCTTATCGGAGACTTTGAAAATTCATCATTATTGACTTTAAAAATTATTCTTGTACATTTAGCTTCGAAATAGTTAATTTTGCCTTGTCATTTACAGTCCCGGGTGCACGACGAAGAAATCGCACCACTTTAGTCACCTAACCCTCTACGGGTCAACCATCAACCTTCAATGAAAGGCATCCCGCTTAAGGAAATTGTGAAATTGGTCAGATTCACGTTCCGTAATCTTTGCCATACCGCCGATTCAACAAATCGTTTTGATTTTCGGAAGGATACTCAATAACGTAGTCTTTTAGGCAGTGCTCCATAAAATAAACGAACTACACACTTTTTAGTGCATAATGCTCAGTAAAAGAACAGTTATTTCGATGATAGCGAGTCACAGCCCAATAAACGCACTCACGAAGTGGCGAACAAACAAAATCTCTTAGTAAATTGGTAGCCTGTTGCTGAACTTAACCGTCGACTGTTCTGTAAATTGTTCACTAGACGGGTCCACTATGTTTTTGTAATGGCACTAATTACACGGAGCTGCTTAGTCATATTGACAAAAGCACTTGCTGTTGAACATGTTGTATTGTAAGTGTTAGGGGTACCCAGTACCTGCGGGTATACCCACCACCCGCGGGTTCTAGGTTTGAGCCCGCATCCGACAGGGCCGTGGGACCCTACAGCTAATCAAAATTCTGCATCGACATCTGGAATACCTCATGGGCACGTTTTTAGTTTTTTAGTATCCCTGTAATTTAAAGTTGCTAGCACTAAAACCAGTTGCAAACTTTGAACCACAATTTAGATAGATCATCTGGGTGTTTAGGTCTCCATTAGCTGCAATTCTGATTTGATCAATCCGTATGCCTGTCAGATAATAAATGGTCCCTGCGAATTTGTTGGTGCAAATATCGATCCACCAATTTAAATGTTCTACTCCATATACATTGTGCCGTATAACGATTACATTACATAACTATACAGCGGATTTATGCGGGTGGTAGAGGTGAGAATTTAAGCTCTTGGCTCTGCTCGACTCGGTTCTGCCTGGCTGTGGGGCCTAACCGAGCCGGCCATGACGTCTGAAGAGATGGGCCAGAGCCTTGGATCTGTCTGTAAGAGCCGAGCCGAGCCTAGTATATATACAATGAAAAGCTACAGTCGGCTCTTAAAAGATCTTTTCCAAAACACAACATAATAATAACAGCTGCCATCAGCAAAAACTGCCTCGGTTCTGATCTCAAAACCTCTAACAGCAACTATATATAGTTCCTTTGGTAGTTTCTGTATTGCATATGCTCTCTACCATTTACTAAATCGCAAACTACTATTATTAGTAGCCTATTAGCCGAGCCGAGTTTGGATTTTCATCGGAAGAGCGGAGCCGAGCCAGAGCTTGAGATCAATCAGTGAGAGCCGACCCGTGCCGGACATGGCCCAGAAAGAGTCGAGAAGAGCCGAAAATTAGCCTCTTTCGCACCTGTAGCGGATGGAGAGGTGTCGAGTTCATAAGAATCGAAATGACAATATACTTCTAACAGTCTCCCAAAACTAATACGCTAAGCAATAAAAACAAATCAGTGTTGAATTGTGTTCTTTTGTAGGGTTGTGTCGTCGCTTACTAAATGTAGGCTGGGTTAGCATATGCACATTGAAATCTTTTGGCGTATTAGTTGTTTTATTTTCGGTGATATTAAAATTGATCATGTGCTAAACACTCGGAAAACAGGCACATTGCTCCAGTCAAAGATGGGCTCTCGTTGAAAAATTCCTACTCATTCCAGGCTTTACCATATACCACCATTCAACTCAGTTCGTCAATTTCGTTTGAAGGGTATATAAAATTATGCATTTATTGAAAACTCTTTTTCCTAATATTTTGAGTACCATAATTAGGAACCCGAAAAATTCAAAAATCTTTTGTCATAAATGTTGGTTACTTGGCTGAACCGCTCGTCGAGTTAAGTCGAATGGTAGTAAAAGTTCCACTGTATGTACAAAACTCACTGGATTTGGGCTAAGGGATTCTTGGAAATATATACTCAAAAATGTGTCGCCAACAACGTCAAGTAGCATGAAGTTATCAACTTACACACTCCACGTGGTCCAATCCATCCAAAATCCTTTGGGTTCTATCGGTATTTCGCTGCTCCCGGCGTCTTGTCCTATTTCACGACTGGACTTAGAACCACCAGTGTGTTCTACACCTGGATTACCAGCGACAGATTCGCCGCCTAAAATTTCTTTTTTTGGACCTCCTGCACCGGGATTTTGCAGTTCGGTGGAATCTCTTTGCTGCGGTCTGTCGGCGGAATGTTCTTGGTTGTCTTCTTCGATTTCCTTGTCTCCGGTGCGTTTATCCGTAAGATTTTGGCTTTCGTCACCGTTGTTACCACCACCGGCTTCTTCGTTTTCTGATTTCGGTTCGGATCGTTGGCGTTCTTCTAATTCTTGTTCAGCCCGTTGCCTCTTCCGCAGTCCAACTGGCGGGAATGCACGAATCAATTCTGGGATTTTTGGAAAAATCGACAATAATCGCTCAAATGCCTGACGACGACGAACGGAGCGGTCTCGGACACGAATTTGTTGTTGCTGACCGCCTGGTCCTCTGCGAGAGTTCTCAAAACCAGTTTGACCTCTACTGTTACCGTCACGTCCGTTACCGTCCAACCTGTCAAATAAATCACCGCTGTTGAAATCGTCGAGGTCGTTTGTTCCCGTCTGAAAGTTCCCACGATGATCCGACTCAGTTATGAATCCAGGCCTGCGTTCCGGCAAGTTCTCAGCACCTGGTTGCCGAATGTCTTGTATCAGGCTACGAGATTTACCTCTTTCGCCCACAAATTTAGGTTTGTCATTTCTGCCGCTATTGTTGCTGGATGGTCTACCACGGCTTTTCAGTTCTGCTTCACGAATTAAACCCGGAAGCCTATCTGGAATCGTTTTGGTTTTACTAAGATCCGTGTTTGGTCTACCAGCTGGGATACTGGACTCAAGAGGGCTTCCACCTCGTAAATTGTTTCTTCGTATCAGGCTACTCAGTCTTGATGAACCACTTCGGGCAGGATTCTCTGACCCGTCAAAATTTAGTCTTCGGATAACAACCTTCGGACGTTTAGGTTGTTGAAGTTGTACTATTTTGGGATCCAGGTCCGGTCGATTGGCTGATACAGACTTAGTTCTTTTGGCACTTTTTGGTATATTTTGGTTGCCTCGTCGTGTTGGCCGGATTAGGCTAGACCTGCTGCCAGAACTGGTGTCTATGCTGCCTCTACTACTGCTACTACTGACTGAAGCTGTGCCAGACTGGAACAGACTGGCGAATAAACTTCCGCCATTAAACCGCCGTGCGCTAGTTTGCTTGAGCAAAAGAGGAGTTTGTTGTTCGAAAAATTCCTCCAATATCGGATTGCTTCCGGTTCTAAATGTAATTGCAGTTTCCTGCTGCGAGGGCTGAATGAAGTTACTTGGCCTAACAGCGAAATTTCGCCGTTGGGATGGTGGGCCATTAACCCCAGGCCGCACTTGTACTGTATCTTGTTTTAGCAGATTTTGAGATTCACGTTCGAAAAACCGGTCTAATACCGGGTTAATGATTTCCTGTTGAAATGGAACATTAGATGGACCACCGTTATTGTCGAAATTCTGCGTTACTGGCGCAGATTGAGCATCAAGCGGTGGGCCGAGTGGGGCTAATATACGGCCGCCCCCAAAACCTCCCTCATTTCGATTCTCCCTTGTGATTTCTGATTGCTCCTGAATTTGTCGGATTTGCTGCTGCTGAGAATTGCTAGGTGCTTCAATAAAGGTGTTCGAAAAAATATTTTGTTCATTTCGTTTGTCGACAGAAACAGACCCTTCGACCACGGAAGTGTCGGCGGAATTTGTCGGTTCGGCCAGCCGTATGGCAGCTTGATTTTGAACTGGAACGACCCTGACGTAATCTCCGTTTTGAGTTTCTAAATTCGCAAATAAATCAAATTATTATTACATAAGATACAATTGACTGTGGACTATGATATTCGTACATATACATATGTATATCTTAGGTGCCTGAACTGCGTCGGCTTAGCGGGGCTATATCGTTTCGCCGGGCGATGCGGTCTGGAGGAGTCATGAATTTTATTTCTTCTTCTCAATTTTCCTCGTAATTTCCCATTTTCCTAATTTTTTCTATAATTTTTTTGTAAATTTGCTCAATTGCTAAAATTTTCTACACTTCTTTTGCGAGCGGAGGGAGGTACGGAGACTAGGGGGAGAAAATATGGCTTAGGTAGGCCGATAGTGAGTGCGTGAGGAAGGGGCAAAATCAATATTTTCTTTGGTACTTGTGATATATTCAGTATAAGTAATATGGGATATGGAGTGCACCCTTAGTTGTGTAACCACATCTACCTCCTATGGGAACTTGTGATATATCCACTCTGCTAATATTTAACATTGAATACATAAAAAGCCATGAAACCTTCGTTTGCCCACTTTTCATCGAAATGAAAGGCACTAAAACACGCTTTCATATCATGGCTGTGCACGATTTAAATGCAACATTTCATGATTACTATTTGTTCAGTCTTTCGTCCTGCCTCTCTTATGATCATAAAATCACGGCTACATTTTTCTTGTTATTGAGTGTAGCTTCTGTCATACTGACGCCCTGTGTTTGCTTTCGTTACTGAAGAGATAACAGGGTTAACTGGTTTTAAAGGTAAAAATAGTTGTAGGGGTCGATTATTCAATTATTTTTTAAATATTATCGGTACTGACAGACCAAATATTTTAAAAGAACCAAAGAAAATATAAGAAAAGAAGAAAAGAAAAGCTCGTGCGTCTCTGTGCACAGATAACATTTAACCTCATCGAAACCATTAAAACCATAGGTGTCTATGTTGGGTGAAGGTGAGCCGACTTCCGCTCGGCCCCCATCACTACAAATTTGCCCTGTGAAGGCTTCGCAACCGCAGCCACCCACCGCTGCCTCTGCGCTTCTAAGGTGCGGGGAGAATTTTAACTAAAATTAGCAAATGTAGGGTAAAATGTGGCAAAAACTAGGGTAAAATTGGTACAAAATAGGGGTAATTATAAAAATTTATCACAAATTGGCAAAAATCCGGCCGAAAAATTTTGAGTTACTGAAAATTTCAAAAATTTACCCCTGCCCCCCGGAAGACTTTCTCCGAGACCATCTAATCCCCGCACCCTACGCCGACATACCATCGATATGTTAGATATTTTGGCGGATCTTATTAATTTGACTGAACATTTTATAATTGATATGAGGTATCGTTAGCAATGCTATTTTTTAATTTTAGTGCACTAATACATCGTTGTTTTATACATCAAAAGCGGTATGCTTTTAAAAGATCGTGAAAGCAATTTTAGTTTGCAATTTAATTACAGAATGTATGAGCAATTTCGATTGTTAACCCGAGTCTACTGATCAGATTTTGCGATCCTATGTTTTATTATAAAATATAGTTTGCAACAATAATTTTAATCGAATTAGTTGATTAATTCTTAAAGTTTAATATTTTTCAACCATGATGCTGCCCACGTAACAATTCTCGATGTGACTTCAAAACGTGAATAACTCACATTATAAATTATCATTAAATATAAAAATCGCTATTCTTTACTATATCCATTCTGTTTACAAATATTTTCCAATTCCCTTTCTCTCTTTTAGAACATCATAGAAGTTTCTTCTGATTCGATTGTCAACTTCTAACTGCCCCAATTTCTAAATTCTTCCGTATAAGTATTTCTGTTCTTTCGGTGACCTTTATGTACTAAATATTTTTATTTTTGACTGTTATTAATATTTCTCCTTGAAATTGTCTGTCAATTATACCTATCCCGTGCCACCATACAGCTAACGTCTGATGTGAACTAGAACTATATATACATATATAAGTATACTAATATATATTATGTTCACATATAGATTACAGTGTTACTACAGTTCACTGCTAGAACAGAACCGCCATACAACATGGAACAATGTTCCAAAGCTTAAGCAAAATCTGTCAAATCATATAAGCAAGCAATAATCAGCGAAATGTCGTTTGAATAATTTCGGCTTCAGAAACTTTTGTTTTATCAAATTATTTCCACGATGATGAAGACGTTATACCCTTCGGATTTATACGTATTGCAACAAAATTTTGCTAATTAAGCTTCGTTTTGCAACTGAAATGGACAGAGCTAGGCTGTATTTTACTAAAACAAAACCAGTTTCTTCTATTAACAAAGACCACAATTCGATATTAGATATTTAATATCTAATATCGAATTGTGGTCTTTGTTAATATATTCGGTTATATATTGTATGAAAGGAATTGAAAATGAGCTATATTTAGATTTTTCGGTACGTTGAATACTTTGACTTCATTGACGGATATATATTTCATCCATTTCCGAGGGGCACTAACATAAAACTGGAGGGTGGCACCAATAACAAACTGTAGGGGGCACCAACATCAAACTGGAGGGGCGCACCAATGTCAAACTGGGGTGGGCGCACCAATATCAAACTGGAGGAGGGCCAATATCAATAATGAGCTTGCTTTAACAAATTTTTGTTCCTAATGGCTAGCTGCTAGAAACTTTTGTCTCTTACAGCCAGCCTTTATATATTTGAAATTCTAATGGATAGCTATTAGAGACTTTTGTATTTTATAACTGGCTGTAAGAGACAAAAGTTTCTAACAGCTAGCCATTAGAGACAATAATCTGTTATGGCTAGTTGCAAGAGATTTTAGTCTCTAACAGCTAGCTGTTAGAGATTTATGTATGTATTGGCTATCTATATAAGACTAATATCTCTTACAGCTGTCTGTAAGAGATTTAAATATCAAACAAGCAGTCATTAAAGACAAAAATCTCTAGCAACCGCTTGCAAGAAACTAAAATATCTTATAACCGTCCATTAGAGACTTAAGTTTCTTGCAAACGGCTGTTAAAGACAAAACTGCCCACTTTTTACACTCATTATTCTGTGAAACCTGCATTAGTTTGATTTTAAGTTTATAGCATACCTAAATCATTTTAAACTGCAACAACCTATATACTAAGTCTAGCGAGGAGTAATCCAGTAATTACGTGACATCTTCTTATTCGTAAAACGCCACTTGTGTCTGTGTAGTAAACAACATTTATGTAAAGTAACATAGTCATAAACCGCATTTGCACAAGTGGCAAAACATAACAGTGTCACATTTTGTACGAGCTAAACCTCATATATATAAATGTGTAAAAAATATGGCTACGTTTTGTGCCTCCCAGAAGAAGGATAAATTATATCGTTGACTGAGCTCTGATGGCTAAAAAATTGAGTCATAACCCTACGCACACGACAGCATATGACCATTTCTAGAGCCGAATAGCCTGGCGTCTATGGCTGGTGAAAGGAATACTCAGTGTAACGTTGGCTTTTGCGTAAAAGTAGAAAGTTTTAAGTAAAATTTTTGTACATTCAACATTAGAAAAATCGATTATTATAAACAAAAAATGAACTTTTCACACATATATATTTGCAATTCAAACAAATATATTGATTGACAAGGCGAAATAAAATATTAGGTTATTATATACAGTTATATATGCAATCTCTGTGTGATTGTTTTTTATGATATTTATGTCATTAGTATTTGAATGCAAATTATTTATTTGTGTAAATGATTTAGTTAAAAATGTTTGTAACACATTTTTGGAGGAGCTATTTTATACATTAATTGCATAGAAAGTGTTATTAGATATATAATGTTCTTTCAGCAAGAAAAATTAAATTAAATACATGAACATGTTTTTGTGACAATCATCACGGCTGTACCTTAATGTCTAACGCTGCATTCACAGGTCAAACATTTTGCTCAAATTTTGAGCTAAAAATTCCAACAAAAAACTTGGTTTGTAAACGCACTTTTAAGCTCGACTGTGAGAAGTCACTTACCTCTTTTCGTTATATAAAACATATGAATTTTGTTTATTGAACAGCATATAACATCATAACTATATAGCAGCAACATAAAAAAAATTATTGCCCAATTTTTCCTCCGTTCAAATTTATTAACATATCATGACTGGTAGCGACAACATCTGCATTGCTTGGACAAGAGCACTACCTAACAAATTACGGAACTCAGCGGATGTTTTCGACGGAATTTCTTAAGTTTTATTATTATTGATGACTCAAAAATCAGTTAGTATCGCCACCCTAATAGAATCTTGTCAAATATGGAGCATTTTGTCAAATGTAACATAACCGCAGTGTTACCAACATTTGTCATTGATTTGTGATTTGACATTATAAATATTATGATTTAGGTATATATCTACACGGAAAATTTTATAAGCAAAACTTATATATGAGCTTTCAAAACGCTTACTTCTAAACGGATTTGTTCGAGTATAGCCCTGTGTTCGGCGAGGTTGGTTGTTTGACCCGTCTGAAGTGTATCCTTTGACAAGTGTTAAAATCTGAAAATATAAAAAAAATAAAACACGAAGCCAACTTAAAAATATCTAGGTTAATAATGATACATTTGATCGGTGACAACAAATATATTGATGGCTCTCTTGCGGCAGACATTCTGGCAACGTTAACACAACTGTTTAATATAGACTATGAAAGATCATTCAATAGATACCGAATGTAATGAAGAATTTGCTAGAAGGTTATTAAATTGACTGCATACTTTCGTGAATGTACCGGATTAAGTGGGCGCCTGGATAATTCCAGCAGATTGTGAGACATCTCACGCAGGATTTACCGAGAACTGCATGATATTTGGATGACATCCTGGTGAGCGGACGGAAAGTGGAGGATCACTTGTCTCATCTGCGAGGATTGCTGCAGCGTCTGAATGAGAAAGGTCTTTGTTGCCCGCTGAGGAAGTATACATTCGCGTTAACCATCCGTCGAATACTTTGATCATGTGCTCTCCAAAGAAGGAATATCAACCATCAACCAACGGATCAGTCGAACAACTGGTGCAGACGTTCAAGCAGGCTCTGAAGAAGTCAAGCCTTCCACCACGAAAGGGGCTGTAGTAATTCCTGATGCAATACCAGCGGAACAGCGAACGGTTATTCTCCAAGCGAACTGCTCAATTCAAAGCAACTCAGGACGAAGTTTGACGCACTGTTGCCCTCACCCGTTCACATAACTCAGGGGACACCGTCCAAGTTGGCCGCCAAAGACCAAGCCAAGGAGACAGCTGTCAGAGTGGACAGAATCTACAAGGTCGGAGATCCTTCTACGCTCTCTACTTTGGTCCACGTCGAGAAGAAGATGCACGATGGGTACATCCTGTTGTAAAGGGCAAACGAACCCGAACAGTTAACGTATGAGTATAACCTGGAGGAGACACGTAGAACAGCTGCAACCACTGATGCTTCAGACGAAGACCAAGAACCAGTGACACGATAGGACGACACGGAGTACCACACAGGGAACATGCCGAAACTGCCAGTGAAACGCCACAGCTGACCAAAACCGAACCAGCGCAATTAAACTCGCTTCTGGATGTACCGCGGAAGTCGAAGCGTACCCGTCTACCGCCTAAACGGCTAGTCCTTCTCGACAACGGACTATCCTTGGTGGGGAGTTGTTGCGGCGAGCAGCGTAAACACAGCTGTGTAATACAAAAGTTGAAAGAACATTCAATAGTTCTCGAATGAAATGCAGAACTTACTAGAAATTTATTGAAATGATTGCATACTTTTCATGAAGGTTCGAGAATTAACCTTGAATAGTGTATAAATTCATATTGTGCCTAGGTAGGCAGTCTTTGTAGTTTGTTTGGTCTGTTATCATGCTGTTAATATCTCTATTATTTTCTCGCCAATAAACGTTATATCTGAAATGCCGTGTAGATGTATAAACGTCATAGACACATCAGTCCCTATAAAGGTACTGCCGTTATGTATGCGCTATAAGCTGCTTGGCAGCGGTATTTTTGAATTATGGACATCTTTTTTCTTAGAAAACCAAATAGGAAGCAGTACTATTCCATGATAGCCAAGTACTTTTTCTCCCCATATCTTTTTTCTATCCCATGGCTTTTGGTATACTTAAAATTTAGTCGCTTTTTTAATTAACGGGATTCTAGTGGAGAAGCAGGTGGAGATTTTATTAGGAGAACTTTTCAATCATGCGTTCTGAATATAGTCGCCTTTTAATACCAAACCACCTAACTACTTTAAATACCAGTTGTATATCAACATCGATATCACAAGATCAGGTCAGCGAAATAGTCGAAAGTACACGAAGGATAGAATATAATAATTCCTGACTGGCTAACTACCTAGTTTTTATTAAGATCTGCTCGCAAAAAACATATTATTTCGAACAGAAAGGTAAATACATTACCTCTTCATTAGTGCAGATATATTTCTCGCAAAAATTTACCGGTACGTCGTATTTCAGTTATTTACACATCGAAAAAAATTAGGTAACAAAATAAACTTCAATCTCTAATTTTCAATAAACACGACCACCCCGAAATGGTGATTTTTTATGTTTTTCGTCTGCAACTTCATAAGATAAGATATAGTGTGCTCATACATATTTTATTGCATTAG
The DNA here is from genome assembly GCA_030248225.1 of Trileptium ribeirensis. Lineage (NCBI taxonomy): Eukaryota > Metazoa > Nematoda > Enoplea > Enoplida > Thoracostomopsidae > Trileptium > Trileptium ribeirensis. The sequence goes on from JASANE010023027.1 coordinate 23,964, forward strand.
CTGTCAATAATTTTTCGTTTACATTAAATTAGAAACAGCGACGGAATAAGCGCTTTTGCGTTTATAGCAATTTTTTCCCCCAGAAATGTAAAATATTATTTTATAGGTTTGCGCTTTAGAAATACTAACCTGTAGAAATAACACCACAATCAAAATTAGCTTTCGATATGTTATACAGGATGTTGCCGGATTACAGCACATTTGATATATACACGCCAGTGATTGATACAACTTTTGCATTATTTTTGGTGTTGCAGGTAGTGTCAGCGACAGCGATGTGTCAGACTTACGTGATTTTAATAGAGAGCATTCAAACGCTTCGCTTATATTACAGATACTAATACGTTAGATCTTTAACTAAAACTAACATTTCATAACATGTGTCAGTATATCATACTTTTTCACAGTTAGGAATTATCTTTATAATTAAATGTATTGATGCAAAAGCACATTGATTACATTATTTCATATAAGTTAATATGCGTGGAAAGCTGCAATAATGCTGCAATAGATTATTTAAACAATTGTCAAATAATGTAGTTCATAAAAAAATTAGACGTTAATGCAAGAAAGTGTATAAACTCATAAAATTTTTGTAAATTTTTTATTATATATATTCAAAAGCCCATGTTATTTGGGAGCTGGTCCCGATCAAAACGCTTTACGAAATTAGTAGCCAGAGTTGCAGAACGATGTTATGACACGATGCGAAACCCGACGCTACGTGCACGCTCGTGCCAATTATACAGGTGAGCAGCGCATAGCAACGTGGCCTTAGACTTTTGGCTAAAAAGATTATGAGTCCCTGGACGGTTCGAACTCGCGAAGTTAAAATTTTGACACATGCACCATGAACTTCTGCACCCCACGCCACATATTATATACATATTAATAAACACATTGCGTATATCAGAGGTGTCCATAGCTTGTAAGAGCCGTAACCCTCAGTAAAGCTATATTTAACCAATAACCCGAGAAGGATCAGTCCCCGCACCATCTCATAACCCTCCTGGCCAGCGGACATTTGTTACGGATTGGTAAAAATTGGCACATATTGCAAAAACAGTGGAAATATTTAGCAAAAATAGTTCCGAATTGGCAAAAATATGGGAAAAATGATAATCTTTTTTGCAAAATTGGCGAAAATATATGCGTTTCGAGAAATTTGCAAAAATTTACCCACTCCAATTCCCTCTCTCCGGATCTTTCTCCATCGGTTCGCTATTCCGCCGGAACTTGGAAAGCTATGACATGTAGCTATGTATTTAATATACAATCAGCATATAAATCCGTATTATGCATTCCAAAACACTTCGTGGTTCAAAACATTCACAATACTTTTGGAAAAATTGGTCTAGCAAAAACGTAAAATTACGATATTTTTTCTGATAATCGTTATCGCCGTTTGAGTTGAATCATAAATAGTTTTGGGTCAGCTGACACATTCGCTGAGTTAGCAGTGTCTGTGTTTGAAGGCGTTACACCGTGAACATCGTCAGTAATGGTCGCGATTTCATGAGTTCCATTTCGATGAAACTCCGAAATCATTAATATTTGTGCCTATTGCGCCTCCAATATATTCCCTAGACGATATTTTTGTAAAAACAGTGCATATTTTATGAATGTGTTTGTTTTAATCTTTCTGTGTTTCGTAAGTCATAATTGAAATCACTTTCTACACAACGAGAGCGTTCATTGATGGTTACAATAATTTATCAAGGAATTTTGTGTTACGCGTTTCGTCATAATCGTTGGTTTGCAAAAACTATTCGGGTTAAATCGACCAAACATAAGAAATGTTATGCGCAATAGGTCAAATCAAATTATTCATAAGTATATCTTCTTATACTTTAAAATATGTACATATAGTGCGATGTATGTTTAATATTTATTATATATTATAAATATATATTGTTAAATAACAATAATATATAATAAATAACTATATAAATGTATATTAAGAAGTAAATCACCATATTAATAAAAAATATATTATTATATATTGTAATTATTATTATCAAGAGTGCATTAGGGAAGAGTATGACACATCCCTGCACTCACATGTTAGCCCGTGTTTATTGACGGGGGCGTTTTCGGCCATACTCTCCTCCCAGTTTCTGGGGGGTGTCGAGATACCTCGACCCCCCACTCCCAAAAAACTGGGAGGTCAGAGCTACCCCCCCAACCAGAAACTGGGGGGGCAAGGCCGAAGACGCCCGCGTCATCAACCACAGGCTAACATGTGAGTGCAGGGAAGTGTCATACTCTTCCCTAATGCACTCTTGTTATTAAAAATATATTATTATGTATAATCATATATTTCTATATTTATTTGCTTATAAATTTTGTATTTGTTTTTTTATATATTATTTATTTGTTTTATTATTTATACTAATATAATGTTAATTATAAATCCGAGCCGGTTCTTCAAGAGTCAAGCCGATCTGTTTACACCGGGAGCCCAACCGAGTCAGAATTTTAATATTTGACTCTTTCTCACCTTTAGTTATCTGTTCTTCCTTACAAATTTGGTCGGTAAAAATAACATACTAAGGGTTTCAGTTGGCGACTTCCCAACTACAGTAAAAATTTGAAGTTTTAAATATTAGATTTATTAGAAACAGAAACAAAAAAAAACAAAATCTGAAAACGCTATTCTCTCGCCTAGCTCTGTATCGAAACTGCCAATTAACCGAAAGTATGATTAAAAAATCATGTAAACTAACAAAAGAAAGACACAACTAGAGGACCGTATTATTGCCTGAAAATAATAAAATGGGTTAGCACTCTTTTTTGTAAAGCTGTGGATTTAATGAAAAAATTGCGTATTTTGTGGAATTTAGTGCAGTAAAGGCCAACCGGTATTTGCGAACTTAGTTCTTTAAATTTGGGTTTTATAGGCACTCATTCACACATTGCATGAGGTATAAAATAAACATCTCTTTCCTGTTAGCTAGCCCCAGGTCTAAATTCGTCAATTTTGGCGATAATTTTGGGTGCCGTTCGATTGAGTTCGACGGGATGACTCAGAAAATCTCCATTACGACACTTTTTGACAAAATTATTTGGATTTTTTGCATTTCCATTGGTGCCACTCGCTACTCAAAATTTTCGAAAAAAGTTTTTTCGATAAATGTATAATTATATATCATGATCAAGGCCTAGACCAGAAGTGTCAGTAGGGGTGGTTTAGGGTCAGACTCCGAAGCCGTATTTACCGTCGTACGTGCTTCGCGCCCTAGGCACCCGTATAATTTTAGCAAAAATAACAAAAATTGGTGTAAAAATCGGCAAAAATTGATTGTGGTAAAATTGGCAAAAATTAGTGTACAATTGGCAAAACTGTTTGCCCCCACCCCCTGGCAACACTTTCCGACGACGTCCCTCCGCCGATGGTATACCCTAAGCCGACGGACTCAGTTTGTCAATGCAGTTCCAACGAAGTAAATCATTATACATTTATCGAGAAAACTATTTTTGGAAAATTTTGGGCACCAAACGTGGATCATTGGGGCTTTGGAACTCAGTACGACGCAAAAATATTTTGGCCGTAGTGAATATTTTTTGATTCAGCTCGTCGAGTTGAATTCAGTGGTACCAAAATTATCGCGGTGTCTCCAAAGATGACGAATGTGGGTCTGGGCTGCTAACAAGAAAGATTTAAAAAATAAGACAAAGCGCATGTTGTTTAGTAGTAGGAAATCGATACTTCAAGGCAGGCCATACTACCAATAGTTTGACTTCTTCAGAAGATATCACACTTGTGGTCATCACAGTGTAAACGGGTCAGGCATGTCACGATCATATTGACCCTACCCTATCCGCCATATATCATGTACTCTTGATACAACAAATAAATCATTTTTGATGTGCATACGCTTTTCATGATGTTAGTATATTTTTGACGTAGACGGGCCTTCAAACACGACTGGTCATGTCATGCCGATATATTATTCGTTATCTAAGGTAACTAACTACTTAACTACTTGCATGCGGTACAATAATTATATTTCAACATCAATATCTGATCGGAATGGCTCGGTGCATGTGGCTGTAGTTTTTCGCTGCGATGCGCCCGAGCTAATTACCCTTTTTGACAAGGTCAAGCGGCGACGCGAATCGATACCCGATTGCATCCGTGAGAGCGGCGAACGTAAATCAACGAGTTATATAGCAGATGTTGCTCGGTTGCTTGCGCAACCTAACGTAAAGCGAATAAAATCGCGCGTACAAACATCTATCAAGCGCAGAAATTAGGGCTTAAAGACGTTGCAATATACGGTTATGCTAATTAGCAGAGTTGGGGTGAATGGGTTAATGCCAATCTAAATTTGCTGAACGAATTAATGTTATATTTTATAATTATGATTATGATGGAAACGTATAACCATATGCCGTTTATGCAGTTGTGAAGATACAGACTAAACAGTCAACTCGTTGACAAAACAAAAATATATGACCCGATTTGGGTGAAATTTCTTAGCGTGTAAAAACCTCATCGAGGAATAACCATGGTTTTCGTTTTTGTCCCAAATAATGAACGCGAATGTCAAAACCGAAATTCAAAAAAGAGTAACTGAGCTTATTGAAATCGGCATGTGCACTTTAGTAGTGGTTAGAGCGACACTTAATGAAGTAAAGTAGCTTATTTTAATTAACCCTTTAAATCTGAATTAATTTGTGTATCGTGCAATGTTTGACAAATTCTATCCGGCGTCAGGAATCGAACCCCGATTGCACTTGCGTAAATAGCATATGCAAACCACTGAGCTATCTAGGAGCTATTAAGGAACTTCGTAAACTGAACAAACAACGACGCACGAGCAAACAGACAATATATGAGAAACTCAGTTAATGTTACTGTTCATAATGTACGCTGGTCGCTCTAGGGTACAGTGGGCGTTAAAGTGTTAGGTAAAACACTGAATTTAAGTTTATAGATAGGACCAGATAAATAAGTTATACTATTATTAGTATCAAGAGATTATACCTAAGGTCTTCCAGTGTCATATATGATTGCAACGCGCACATATTGGACCAATTTGGATTACAGTCATAAATTTGTGCTTTTACTATTGCATATGCTTGTAATATGATTGTAGTATTGTATATCGCATATCCTTATAATCTTACGACTGGCATGATCGGTCGCTTAGCTTGGCATTTCTAGATGTAGCAAATGCTGCAGCTTCGATTTGGCAGAGGACTACTAAGCAAGATAACATAGGGAGCCATAGATTTTTTCGAGGCAGAATAATTTGAGATATAACGGTGAGCTCATAATGTGATCTACCTATAGGAAAAATTTACGGATTTTTTTGAGAAAGTCATTCGACATTGCAATTACTGTGCAGCTTTTCAGTTAACTCTCACTTGACATAACAAACAATGTAGGTGGCCTTTGGTTGTGATTTCTTCGATAAATAAGGCTCGCAATAGGCAGCGACGTGGACACATTAATATTACTAGAAATGAAATAGGTACAGAAGAGCTAACGAAATAAAGCATAAGCGTATTTTCATTGAACCTTTTATCGACAGTTCTAAAACCTGCTTGAGGAGTGTTTCGTAAAACAATTTATGCATAGAAAATGTATAGGTATGAAAATGTACAAATACATCCACTTGAGTGTAACGAAAAGAGATTTGTTAAGCAGCTGGGCATGAGCGGGAGTAAGTACTTACGTAGACGGGAAAAGGATGAGTTAAAAACTTATGTGAATAATTACTGATCATAATAACCTTGAAGGCCACTAGGATGGTATTGGTAGATAGATGTATAAAATACAATTTTATAGAACTTGATCATTTTGTAAGTACATGTGACGAGCCTTAACAAACAATGTGGGTGGCCTTTTGTTGTGCTTTCTTCGATAAATAAATTAGTTTTATTAAATAAACAATAAACTATGCGTATTCACACTACATTCGATCCCATTCGATATAGCACGCACAATTTTATTGCATTCAAATTCAACACCATAGTGAGGGGGGAAACTAGACGCTTCGCGCAGACCGTTGGGTTTGTACAATTTCGGTATCATATGTTCAACCTAAAGACGGTTACATTTGATCTGTGTTTATCTAGTGCTGCTCTTTAATATTTCTGACCTCACATAGTCTCGACTTCGGTATATATATTAGTCGTTTATCAATTCACAACAATAGAATAACCGACATAGCAATGACATTGGTCACCTTTTCGCAGTGCCATGCTAGCCTCCTAATGATATTGTCTGTTAGGAGCATCATATATTTGTTTGGAACAAAAAGCAACTCCTAATGTAAAATTAACGTGCCGGTGCGAATTGAAACAGTACCTTCAGTACTTCTATGACAGTGCAGCGTGTCAGACCACTCGGCCACGTTTTAACAATCATGTTCTGCATTAAACCGAAAGCTACCTACCCGAATTTTGCGGTGAAAGCCAGCAAAACAGTTTCAGAACCACTACATTTTCGGCAAGACGAGTTGGATTACTTTTATATCCTAGAGCATGCGCTTTTCTTGTCTATTCACCCAGGGTAAACCCAACGGTATCAATGTATACATATATACATATACGGTAGATGTGAATTTTGGTAGTTGTCGGATCGGATCGGAACGGATGAAATCGGTTTCTACGTAAACACGGTCAAATAAAGAAAGACAAAAAGTTTTGGCAAAGAGAAAAACAATTTCATAGAATTAGTTCGCTCAATAATAGGTTGATACACAGCTATATCACGGAGATACAATCGAACGCTTCTAGACCAACTGGGGTCGCTAGTTCACTTCACGGCTTTGTACTGTTCATCATTTTTGATCCTTGCAAGTGCAGCCCGATAGCATCCAATCACTATTTAATTATATATTGATAACCACGTCATTTGACTGACGTAACAACTGTGAGCTAAAAACTACTTAACTAACGACAAAAACGGTTTATAACTGCTATGAAGTCGAGCATAGTTAGCTCAGCCTGTAGAGCGGCTCGTTTGTGGTTCCGAAAGTGGAAAATGGTAGGATGCAATCCGACTCTAGGTTAACTTCTTGGCCTCCTGGCTTTGACAACCCTTCGTGATCAAGCGCTTACCGTTAAACCTAAATCCAAAATTTGTCACACAAAACAACTATTTTCGCAGGAAATACACTCACATAGCGATTATTGGAAACGTCATAATGAATTAACATCCGCTCACCACATCGTCACTTTCTAAAACAATAGGATTAACAATACTTAGAATATTGTAACATTAAAAAATAGAAATTAAAACGTTTTCACTTTAAACCCGTGTTTTCATACAAACAATAATTTGAAAACTTTCGAAAATTGACGAGTAAGACACTCGTTTGTTGTTCCCAGAAACGGGGTCAAAACACTATATAAAGATTGAAAGGGGGTCTTAAAATAAAAACAGAATCGGAACGTTCAAAACACTTAATAGTAATAATAGTTTTTCATTTTACAATCGTAATCAAATAAATAAATTATTGTAGTGATGAAAATTATACGTTATAGTAGTGTTAAGACAACGATCTATTAATATAAAAAGTAAGTGTATTCCGAAGACTGTTTGATTAAAATACGACAAAATAGACGTGGTCATTTAATAGCTTGGCACGCACATCGTCACAATTACGGTTCTTCGAAGTGCACAAAAGCGTTGAGAAACAGTTTTACCTCTGAAACAAATGAAACAAATGTAAATTGTGCCTCACAGAAAAATATGCTGCTTTAGTGCGGATGAAATGATTTACGTTCAACCTCCGGTTAGTATTCCCAACTAGTAGCGGTATTTGGGCCTCGTATTATTTGAACAAAATTACATAGTTAGTGCAAATGCTTGGTCATCAATGGAAGGACAGATCAGTTTCATCTATAAATTGAAACTTAAGATCGATACGTGCTATTGCTCTCCATTTGTTCCGAATATATATAGGGTATCTCATAATTTAAGGAAAACACCTTTGAGCATTACATATAACATCTGAAACACTAATGTTACATGCACAAAATTTTCAATGCAAATAATACTAACACAGACTTATCAAATTGATAAACCACCTTGGCATTAAAGCAATAGCTGGACTATTCCAACGCGACTATTGCTTCAAAACGGAATCGCACAGATCGCAGAACTTTTCGGAACGGTTCGGTGTCAGTCAGATGAAGCTTTTGTGCCATAAAGCTCTCCCTTCAATTGTTTAATAGTGCTAGACTTCTTTCCCTAAACCTTCTGCTTCAGGACAACCCAGAGAAAGAAGTCTGAAGGCGTCAAATGCGGATAATAGGCAGACCAATCATCAAGTCCACGTCGACCAACCCAGCGACCACTAAAATTGACATCCAACCATTATCGCACTGATTTGGCATAATGAGCAGGCGCCCCGTCTTGTTGAAACAAAAATTTGCCGCTCCCCGTCCGGCTGTTTAAATTAGATCCAAAGATCATCCTTCAGCATCCGCAAGCACCCGTAAACTATAGCAGTTTCGTAGAAGAAGAAAGGCGCTGTGAAACCTCCAGACTGCATTCCCACCCAAGTAGTCACTCCAGGAGCACCAGGCTGGTGTTCAATTGTTTCATGAGGATTCCTCTTGCCGAATGAACCCAATTATGTCGATTTACATGACTATTGAGCTTAAGGAAGCTTTTATCGGCCAAATAATTCGATAAGCCAATTCCGTATCATGTAAAGCTTCACCAGCCATTGCTCAGCAAACTCCACCCGGCGGTCAAAATTATCTTCGTTTAATTGATGTGTTAACTGCGGACGCAATGGCTTCAGTCCCAGCCCATTGACGGTTCCATGATCAATCATCCTCGACAGCTCCGCCTCCACCGATAGCCTACCATTGCGCAAAAGGCTCGAAAAGTTGTCCCAGGCTATGGCAATAGTGTCGTCCCAAGTAGATGTGAGTGGCCTACCAGGTTTATACAAGTCCAATATTGATAAAGCAGCATCGAATTTTCAATTATAAGAGCAAGAATGCATTTGTTGCTCGGAGCAGGAAAATACGAATAATGGCGCCGTGAGCAAACTTCAGACGTATTCTTGGATTTTGAGTATAGTCTTACTGCTGTACCTTCGTCGCTAAAAGAAAGCCTCGAATTAGCCATACAGCTAGTAAAATCTAAGTGCTTGTCTATAACAAATAAAAATCATAAAATGTTCTCATGTGGTTGTTGAATTATGACATTTCAACTGTTTTCCTTTTTATGGAACACCCTGTATATCGACTACTTCTCTCAGTCCTACAAACAAATCTTCTTCAGCTATTTCACATTAACCCTTTAATGCCGGATGCAATTTGTGTACCGTGTAATGTTTGACAAATTGAAATCGGCGCCGCGAATTTAATGCCGATCGAATTAGTTATATCGGCATAAGCAAACCACTAATTTGTCTGGGAGCTGTTGTTTTGTTCATTAAGGAATCTCGCCAAGTGAACGAATAACAACGCGTGTGCAAAAATACGTCACGCGACATACTTAGTTTGTACAACGCGTTGCAACATTCGCTAGTGCCAATTGCCAGAGTTGGGCATGAAGCGGTTGCACCTTCTGTAATATTAGTTGTAATGTCAGTAGCTCTCGAATGGTTTAACTAATTTTACTGAAATTACTATTAATGATTGCGATTAAGGTTCCGCGTGCATGTGATTGTGCATTTTACTACATTGTTCTTCCGCTCCCAAGCAAGAAGTAGCGGAGGCAACGCTGAACTTTATTAACAATACTATTTCTGATGTAGTGCCTAGTATCGTTGTCAGTCTTTTCATATTGGACTCTATATTTGGTCTTAAATTTAGTTACAAATTTGAGCCAATTTTAGTCACCAATGTTATATCAATTTTTTCGTTGATTCCACGTAAAACTTAAGCGATCTATACTTATAGGGCCCTTTACTAAAACTACATGTGAGTTCAGAGAGCACATGTATGGGATTGGTTCTTGATTTGGATCGAATTTTATATATAAGACGTATAGAAAACATTTATTCTTTAACCATGTTTATACATACAAGAAAACATAGAACGTATGTGAATTAAAATCCCTTTATAACATTTGTAGTTAATTAATATCGAGCGACGGTTATTGAAATCATGGTTGAATTAATTTAACAGTCTGTACAGATAAGATGTAAGTTTTAATTATGATACTTTTAATATCACCTGTATTAGATGTACATTTGGCGCAGTCTAGAGTTCTAACAAACAAATAAGTAAGCTAAACCGCGATTAGCCTCTAATGACCAATAAAAATCATTACAAATTAAAAAACTTAAAAATGAAAGAAAATCTAAAAAATAAACTTCAAATTAGTATACCGCAAAATTTCGTCGATTTCATTTATAATGTGAATACTAATAAATACTTTTTAATGACAGGGTTATCTGATTAGAAACGGATACCATCCCTGAATTTTGCGGAGGTTATAATTTCTAGATACTAAAAGTTCTTTGAACATGTGTCATGGTAAAAAAATAGGTAGTTCATGAGAAATATAACCACAATCATTACAGTTATATATACTATAAGAAAGATGAGATATTATTATAGTGACAATAAGCAATTCATGATATTCAAACTACAACGATACCTTTATAATAAGCGATCCTGACCATATGTTACTATATTTTTAGGGGATATATTTTCCCCACTCCTGGGTCAGAAAATATTGTGTTTCACGTGAAATAACCAATTCGATACACCATTAACGAAACTAAATAATGTGGAAAAATAACATAAATATAAAATCTTAATAAATAAATATAAAACAATGTTTGAAATATTAGCAAAATAACTTATGTAGTGTTTCGACATACATAATTCGATATATACTACACATGGCTACTGCTACCTGGGAACCCGGGTTTCCGACTTGTCGGTAACCCGTGTAGTGCGGTGGGTACCCGGCCAGCATTTACCTGCCAGGGTGCTCGGGTATTAGGTATCTTGAATGTTACCTAGTATTAATTTCCTCCCCCCGCCCCTTAGCGAAAAACTGACTTCTTAACTTAAGAAATATAGCTAAGCTAAAAGCAGGATTTGGGAAGTGGAAGTACGCAGCATATCGATACACAGATAATTCATAAGAAGCTCAGGTTATTATACTGCACACCATAAATTTTAATTTGTACACACGACTTCTACTAATAAGGACACTAAAAGTGGCAGCTAGCTACAAAAGTTTAGGCTCCGGAACTTAGGGGCAAATCAGAGCAAATAGGTAGCAAGAAACTAACGAGCTCATGCGCGACCTCTGCAAAATATAACTTTTATTTTATGTGACATTCAACCTAGAGGATTAACTGCATTCGCCACTAATTATCAGCAAATTGCAGCGGTTTGTCAAAGATTTTAAAAAATCGGAACCAGCCTGTACAAATAATTACTATATATTAAACCGGATTTAAACAATCTAAGATGCGTTTGCGTAAGCTTAAGCTTCTCGCGCGGGTGAGGTGCCTCTTTTAAAGGCTGACAACGGATGGAGCATGGAGACGAAAACTAAAAATATTAAACGTGTATTCTGACTTGTTATACACAAACTATGCTGCAAAATGTTGCAAACAGATCTATTTGCGTGTTTATGGAAAGCCTAAATGAGCGTTATATTTTATACACAGCAAAATGTTTCTGTAAAATTTTGAATGTCGAGTCGGTCCATTTTAATACTAAGCTTTTGTTTAACTTAACTTGAATAAAAATTTGACTCAGACTCAGTCCAAATTAGCGCGTATAATTTTCATTTCATTATTTATGCTAAAATTTTGTTAGCGTGTCTTCTACAGCTCATAGTACATTTTAATAATTTCCATGATTGATAAGCAGTAAACAATATTTAACATTAAAGTAGTTTAATCGCTGTGATTCTAAACATTATTTTTCAGCATTACTGATGGTACTGTTTAGATTTAAACTCGACAAATTCAATCCTTCAGGCAGATGTAACTCATCTTTAATACCTGAAATTATATCTATTTTTGAGAAGTTGTTTCTACCTAATATTTTTACCTAATTATCATAAGGAAAAATCTCTTTATGTAGAAAATTTTACCTTGCTAGTATTATTGCCATGGAATTATTCCTTTTGTAATGATAACGAAAAATTTCTTTAATATGTAGAAATAAAGTCGTACACTTTGCTTCTATAGTAGGAAAATTAATATAATACTAAATATTCAGCACAAATTTTCTTTTGCAAATATTTCCTATAGCTTTTCGTGTTTATAGTGAAGGGATAAACTTCCTGTGTATAAAAGAATAATTTCCAAATTCAAAAATTTGCTTAATAAGGATAATATTGCTTTACGTTCAGAACTAATATTTTAGAGAAAATATTTCCTTTAACAATATTCGATAGTAATATTAACAGTGTACAGAGGGAGTCAAATGTAGAATGCTAAGAATTGATCGAACTATTTATTGCGGCCATAAACAGAAGAAAAAGCGTGGAAGGATGAATGATTATTACAAGTTAACATGAAAACTCGATTTTGTTATCTATAAATCATACGTTCTCATGCGCTGGGAGATATGCGGGCCATTCCCCGAGGTCCGAACCAGCCAGAGCCCGGGCTACCGCCCACCCCCGTCCCGGCAGTTCACCCGAACCCCCCGCCTCCGAGAGGCTCAATAAGGGTCGAACCCATAGGTATGTTTCGCGACGCCCAAGGCGCCACACTACCTCTCTTCCACAATTCCACCCCAGACGGCCAGGACTTCGTCTGGGAGGCATAGGGATTGCTATCGGAGGACCCAGCTACCCGCTTCACCATGCAGGACTGGACATGGATCATCTAGCAGTTACCCATGACCCACGATGACCCACAGCGATGTGGACCCAAATATCTTACTGACCCACCGATGACCCATGGATAAAAAGCAACTCACCAACGATCCATCTAACACAAAACTGATGTGTCTAATTGAAGGCCGCCAAAGTTTTTCGGTTTTGTATATATTATTGTTGCATAGAAGAACCGCCCAGAGAAATGCTTGTTTATTTGCAAATTCCCAATTTATGTATGAATTTATTGTAATAAAGGTATGTATTGAACACACGGAAAATTCAAGATTTTCCGTTACATTTTACACGACCGAGTAACAATACTCATATTACTGTTGTGTTTACTGTACGTAATAGCAACCGGCTGGTTTGAATGCTCCCACGTTCACTCTGACAAATACCAATAAAAGGTCGGTCGCAAGCAGAAAAGCGAAATAGCAGCCGCTGGGTACTCAATACCCACGAAGAACAACTGCCACCGTACATGTACAGAACACGCAATCCAGGCTTAGTCCCAACACTTAAAGCGTGTTATTAAGAAAAATTCTGGGAGAACAGAAGATGCCACTGATTGTAGCAACGCTATCTTATCTTAATACACTTCCATGTAGATGGCGACAAGTCTGTATGCTCCAAGTACAAAAGAATTTCGACCGTCAACACTTCAATATCTTAGACGTCATGATATCGAACCGCTTCAAACACAACCGCGATGAATACACACATCAACAAATAGTGCGGATTCAAAAAGGGCATAAGCACAACGAGTCAAATATTATGTACATTCTTCTCGGGACGTTACATGAATGTCGCTGACCAGTCGTTGTGGCTTTTGTTGACTTTAACGCGGCCTTAAATTCCGTAAACCCGCCGTCACAAAAGTGTGGCAGCAGACGATGTTCCCAATAAGGATATCGAACTGATCAAACTACTTGAGCCATCCCATTCTGCTGTTTGTATTGATAACTCGACATCGAATTCGTTCGGAGGTCATTCCGTCTACGACAGGGTTGAATACTCTCACCAGTGTTTTTCAAATTCGTGGTTGAAAGGGTCATGTGCATACTTGGTGGTATTCCCTGAAGGGTAGTCGTGTTCTTGGGTGGGGGGGCATTCGGCTGCCCAGGATGGGTTTGCACGCCTATCAGGAGAGTATTTGAGACCTTGTGGGAGAGGAATGGGAGCGTCGAGATGTAATTCCCTAACCCGCCCCATAAACATGAATGGTCTTGTCTACCGGTTTACAGCACAATCAGGGTGGTTCATGACAAAATGTTAAGCAAACTGAAGCGTACACTGCAGCAATAAGTATCTAATTTCAGTAGGTAAATAATTAGTATGGAGCAAAATAACCAAATACCTGTTGCAAATGCACCAACAACACAAAAAATGCAACTATAAAGCATCATATTTAACAAGCGGACACGGCTTTCCCCAAGCTAACCCATATGAGATTACTCTCAGGTTTTTTCCGCTCCCGCCTCCAAGTTGAAGCTGTGGGCCGCCAGCTTATAGCGTTCACGTAAAATTTTGGTCCTGTGGAGAGGCTAGCTTATGCGGATTAATGTGGTAAGACCTACAAACGTTAACTAAGGAAGCAGAACACTGCTAAATTTGAGCTGAATTATTAATTTAATAGAAAATTGGAGTCTGAAACAAATAGCGAGTTCACGCTACATACCGTATGCTTTAATGCAATTTCATCAAATACAGGAAGTGTACGAGACAATTTTCAATTTGGAAATTTAATCCCCTGAAGAGGCCCATGGCAATGTAACCCACGAACAACTGTCTCGTACCCACTACCCACAGAGCTCCACCAAAAAGCCAACGCGAACCACGACCCATGACCCACTGACCCACTTCCCAATCTTTCCCCTGGGACTCGGAGTTTAAGCATATATGGCTATAAATCATGTCGAGACCGATTTAGAATATTCATACACGAGAAAGCTTAAATTCCAATACAACCCTCAAAAGTATTGATGAAATGCCACAGTTCCGTTCTCAATAATTTTTGCGCCGTACTAGGAGTTTGTAATCCAAATTGGAATTATTTACGCTTTTATCTCGAAATCTATTGTCTCGTATGCATTGCCGGAGCTGTTGCTGGTAAAGACAACAAATTCAGCAGGGCAATAGGGTTTTGCATGCAATCCCGGCTCCTGGATTTCTTTATGGCATAGCTTAAGTTTTGGCTTACGACTCGCTATTATCTAGTTATCACAGTCATCCC
The DNA here is from genome assembly GCA_030248225.1 of Trileptium ribeirensis. Lineage (NCBI taxonomy): Eukaryota > Metazoa > Nematoda > Enoplea > Enoplida > Thoracostomopsidae > Trileptium > Trileptium ribeirensis. Next base: position 38,975 of record JASANE010023027.1, read on the forward strand.
AAGCGAAATCCGAACTTATACGCAGTAGTAGATTGACGTGGAAGTGGTAGCAACACGAGCGGAGAGCTAGCAAATGCTCTGTCCCTGGTTTTCTCGGAATACCAAACTTCGTTATGGATTTTCTAAAGCGCAAAACTTTTTTGTTCAATTCACGATGAAACAACTCTTATCCCGAGATCGAACAATTTCATCTTGAAAATATACCCAACCGCTGGTAATCGCTACATTTATATAGTGGCAATTTTAACCTTTCGACTTCTGAATTCTTCTTGTCATATGGCTGCATAGGTCAGTCTGGACCAAGCATTGGTGGTTCCAAAAAATATTTTCTATAGCTGCCGTGTGCACGTCAGTACGCAGTAATGTACGATAGGTTAGAAGAAACAGTTTTTTACCTCGACGCTATCTCAACCTTCAAGTCTTATTTTCAGATTTGGGTACCCAATTTGAACGACGCAGATATCCAAATTTGAGTAGGTGCTGCGGATTACAAGATACACTACAGTTTGCGTCGGGTACGCGGGTAACTAATCTGATACCCTGGTAGTTTAGTCGGGTTGAGTACCCGGGTACCCTGGTAGGGATTTAGTACCCGATGCTAATGATTAATTTTTACAATATTTACTGCCGGTGCGGAAGTAATACCAACTGAACGTCAAACTGCCATAATAAATAAATCTAACGCGAAGGTCATCCTAAAAGTATGACATGAACTACGGCGGCGTTCACGTTATAATGTCCACCATGATTGGAACCTATGTGCCGCACACAGTGTCAGGCACACTGTCCACAATAGGGCGTCTTAGACGCTACTATGTTTTTTATAAATTTTTCCAAAGGTAGCTAGCTAGGAATATAGCAAATTTTCGACAGTGTCAAGCACACCGTGTCTTTTTTGTAGTTTTTTGACGGTGTTCGGCGTAATCTTGTCAACATTCATATGGTTTAGATACAAATACGGAGATTTATACAAAATATACGCGCCATAGATGACTGATATATCGCATTAGCTACAGAACATACCCATTACTGCTAATCCGCGCGAAATTGGTAACTAAGGGTGTGTACGACACCGTAAATAAAAATGTGGTTCTAGGGTGTGTCGTACACCATCGGCAATTGGTTTATTATATGGCTGTGATCTTGATACGATAGAGTCGCAACTACAGGGAGACAAAAGTTCCAAAGAGCGGGGACATTTTAACGTGAACGCCGCATAAGTCAGTAGGGATAGAGGTCAACTAAATAAAGCAAACAGTAATTCTGAAGGCTTTAAATTTTGAATTTTTGCATGAACCCTGCAGTGCGGTATACACGTTATACAGCTATGAAAAACACTAGTTTAAAGTATTTAAAGCTGCGAAAGGGCGGTATGTACACTATATGTCTTACATAGTGGCCGAAGGTTTGATGAGAATAATTTTTACATCCACCGCGTCACGCTTGACCTGCCTACACGTATCTGGCTGCCCTCGGTATACTTTGCATGCCAATTATAGACAATATATAGTGCGTAATGTAGGTTATTCTTAGTGACATTGAACTTAACTCAGGGATCTCAAAAATACCGAGCCCATCTGGACACATTTCACCTAAAAGAATGCTGTTCAGTGTTATTGGCACATTATTATTCTAAGCCATATCAATTGATGTTCATGAACATATTTTGTAAGCTGAAGACGTTTGGCGCTTATATTTTCATTGCATATGGTAGCATAGCAGACCTTCCTTCGTTTCCACTTAAAACGCCAGAATTAACAAAACACTGTTAATATAGTATATTCACGGTGTATTGCCAAAAGCTCATTATCGAAACCTATAAGTTTTTACGTGGGAAGGAGGAGGGTTTGGTCAAATTTCTTCTATATTTTTTAATATTCTTGATTTTCTAATTTTGATGGCCCTTGCCTGACTGGGACAAAAGTTCTGCTGCCCTTATCTAACCTGGAACATTACTAACCTTTATAGAGCTTGATTAGTTCTTTAATAATGCTCATTATAAGCATTTGCATGAAAAACGTGACACTTCTGTGATAATACTGGCAATGCTACGTCGAGGTTTTACGTATATGTTTCTGTCACTTTTGCTTGGTGCACAAGGTCAAAATTCGAACTCTTGTCCTGCCTCCCCGCTTTCCCTTTCTTTTTCTAATTTTTATCCAATACCCTCTCAACTTTGACTTGCTTCCTCAATTTTGACCTTGTACACACTGTATCCTCTGCACATTATCTGTTGCCGAAATGCTCTGTTCCCACTGTGCAGCAATTGTTCACAGTCAGAATCACAGTAGTAACGTATTATTTCCAGTAAAAATATAACGGTATTTCGTTCTGCAATCTGCTTTCAGGCCTTTTATGTTAAAACTATAACTAAGGGCCTAAGCGTAATGCATGCTATGCCGTTCTCTATATACTAAACCTTAACCTTACCGTAAGCTTACGTCCTTATATGACACATAACTAAGCCGATGTCTAAATCGCGGGTTGCCCCCCCCCCCGAAGTCCCGGCACTAAGCTGTTCTTTTTTTCTAACAGTATAACGCAATGCATTTCAGGGTTACTTGGGCTACTAGTATAATAATATTGTTCATGCTAATAGTTCAGTGTTTTGGTTCGGCAAATATTTACACGTGTTTTTGTTGGGAAAATCACACCGAGTGCTTGTTCATCCCAGTATATACCGGACCCATGTCTTAACACTTTCACGGCAACTACGTCTAAATGGAGCCAGCGCATATTGTGGCTCGTTGTGTTTACTGAATTTGTCGAATGCTGTATGTTGGCAAGTGTGTTGTTATTCACTCGTGTTGTGAGTCTCCTTAAGGAACCGACCAGCATCTCCCAGACAACTCAGTGGTTTGTGTAGGTTTGTGTAGCTCATACAATCAGGGCTCGATCCCTAGCGCCGGCTTCAGTTTGTCAAACATTGCACGGTACACAAATTAATTTAGGCACGAAAGGGCTAATTAAAAATTAGCCTATCTCGTAGTTAAGACTTTTTATGAAAGCCCATTTTAGACAGTTTATGTTGCGTAGAAGCAGTTTGAAATGTGCACGGCAGTCGGGATCTCGCTAGCTGATGTGCTTTGTACTATAAATGATTCAATAGATACAGATAGCAAACTCATATTTTATTCGGGTTGCCATGTCTTCTCTTGCCTGATTTTATGAATTATTCGGCTTAACAAGGTATGTATTAAAGCAAAATTTAAATTTTTGACCCAACGGGCCCTGCGAATAATCTAGTGTCATATATATATATATTGCGTATATACTTTTATGTAGTGTTATTTTACAGCGTGATACATTGTTTTTATATGCTAATTATATATATATATCGCCAGGAAATTGACATTATCCAGTCGGGATGCTTAGTAATTTTGACGTTTACACGGGAAAAATATATTATTTCACAGATCAAACTAAGTACACAAAATCAGCCACCAAAGCAGTTTTAGAATTAGGTAACTCTATCTAAACTACAAATTGTTAAGTAGAAAAAAGTCAAAATGAGGCGAAAATGTGAATATGTGTTTATGTAATTTTGTATCTGTATCGATGATATGATGAAACAACTACTAGTGATTCGATTTGCATATGTATTGCACATATATATATTTTATGTATATAAACTTTAATGACTGTTTATTCATGCAACCACAAGTTTATAAATAAACACATAAAAATATATAGTATATGTATAAATATATATAAATACACAGTATATATATAATTATTTATTATATAATATATATAAATAAACACACATATAAATATTTATTATATAGTATGTATATGTATGTGTTTTTGCAATGATTTTGAGCGTAGAATTGCACACCATTTTGCTGCAGCAATAAATTCTACAATAAATTTTTGTGAGTGTTCTTTGTTGTTGTCACGCGTGTTTTTATCAAGCCTAAGTCAGTAAAGGTTATAGTATTACAAGTGCTGGACGAGCAAAAGTCATGACGCAGAACGCACAGAAGCGACAAAGAATGTCACCACAAACATATCAAACGAAGAAGCATTTATATATCGTAGAATCAGAACGAAATGTTATATTATTAATTCAGTACGTTTTTGACAGTACAAACTTTGAAACAGTGTGAACAAAAGAAATATTATCATTAACCTAGAAAGGATTTAAAGTATGAAACTGTTACTAGAGAAGTGTATTCTGCTCTGCCATGATGCTGCTAGTATTATAGTAGTTTGTTAAACAATCATGGAAATAAGTAATTTTATAGTTACTGTTAACTAAAAACAGCATAACGGGAGTAAATGTTGATTTGAATGTTTTGTGCGTCTTAATAGAGTTGTTTATAGTTGACGTAATGAATGAGGGTGGTTGCACGACATTAATAGTAAATTAAAATTATAAACATGCTTAGTTTGCAGTAAATATTCTTTAATGAGCACTCAAACCGTATTCAGGAATTTGTCAAAATGCATGGTCTAAGTGGTTGACGGAAAGTTTGAAATTAATTTTCAGTAAAGTAAGTGTTACTTTTAGCCTCAGGTTCAGCGACGTTGTCTGGTTATCTACGGCCAACCAGAAATAGTCAGGACCTCCGGGATGCAAATGAACTTTGTCGCCACTTAGATGCTGTAGCAACCGTTGTCGAGGTATTTCGAATGGGTATGTTGTCAAACAACCGAAATCCTTCGCCATCAACAGTCATGTCGCGGCTGCTCAAAGTGCCATTTCCTGCTTCCACCGTTGCTAAGTGAGTACTGCAACAACCACTATGCCCAAAGATATCCAGCAGTATTTCAATGTATACATTCGTCGATCTATGACTGAAATAGAGATCGAACAACAAGCTGCAGTACATGCAGCCGCATTGAAAATAACTCACCAAACGCGCAAAAATCAGGAAAAGGATATTAACTAGTGAAGCTCGCTTGCGAGCCAGAATTCGAGTGGTGAGAACAATCCACCGAAGTCTGTTGTAGAAAGCACACACAAACAAAGCCTACACACAGTACGCAGGTGCAGCATTATATAAACCGTGAGTGATGAGTCATAGTTACGCCTCCCTTTTTTGATAGCCAACGTATGCAGTAGACAAAACATCATACAACGAGTACAAAAACAATGAACTAACAGTTTAATAATTCAATAAAACCCTAAATTGACCGTGCAAAGAACGCTAAAGAATTCAAACCGACACTTGATAAAAATCTCATTTTCATAGCAAGTATGAAGCAGAAGTGTGAAAAATATTTGCCACACCACAATATTTTTGACACTCGCAATCAGCTTGTTGGCCCAGAAAACCGCATATCCGGCACTAAAACCAACAATAAGCACACATTTCGCACGACTTTTCACTAAATATGAAATTTGGCGCAAACTATAAGCTTGTAGACTCCAGATTGGGAAGTAGTTGAAAAACTTGTTATATATCGTTGGAAAGCCTTGGTAAAGCTACATGGAATAGGCCTATCAGTTTGCGGATACCTCGTTTTTACTTATTGAGAAAAGTCACAAAAACTGGAGGGGGTGCCCGAAAAATGGGCCAAAATGACGTCATTTTGCCCCACAACTTTTCCCACGGGAAAAATTCAAAAATCGGGCTCCGTCACTGCACCTAAATCGACCATTGCGGTTCGAATGAGCTATCTTGAATCAAAATCCGCCCAGCCGTTATCGAGATCCAGGTGCGACAGACGCACAGACACGCACAGACAGGACCTTCTCCCCCCCTCCAGAGCCAAAATTGAAAATTCTCGTTCCACTTGCTCGCTTCGCTGGAAATTGTAAATGAAAATTTTGATTTCACCAATTGTCATAGAACAGTTGAGAGACTGTTTTGTAGTGAACGAAAAATAGTAGACTACGAATTTCCATAATTGCGCGGTAAGATTTCTATTCAGATAGACGAGCTAGAGGAGTGAAGCCGTATACGTATGTAAAAAAGTTTTGAAATACAAATTTTTTAATGCCCAGAGCCTGTGCAACATTTGCACTGCCTTAAAGATCTGCTTGAGTCGGAATTCCGTCTTATTTTAATAAATCAGCCGCCGGTGTCCAACGAAGTGCCAGATTGTATGGTTGTTCCAAGCAATTATGAAATACTGCGAAAACACAGATTACATCGTAGAAATGGTGACGTTGCTATAGTTTTAGCAGAATCAAATAAAAGTTGCCCCGTTAAGTTGGATTCTTTCTATTATAGCATTGAAGGAGTTGCCACAGATTTAATATTCGATTCTAAAATCAGACTGGTATGGCTTTACAAACCACGTGGTTGCTTTTTTGGAATACACTGACCTGTTAGCAAGATATATTACCCATGTCACTGATGTGTTATCGTACGAGATTTGAATCTACCGCACATTCATTGGTCCACTATGTATCCCCAAAAGCTAGAGAAGATGAAACATTTGTTCAATGTGTTATACAGAACGATTAACACAGCTGGTATATTCTCCATCCCGTTTAGGCAATGTTTTGGATTTAATTCTAACAAATCAACCATTGCTTTTACACAATGTATGGTCGACAGGAAATTCTGCTTGTTCTGACCACTTTTCTATATATGATTATTTCAAGTAAGCTACAGATCGTTCCTAGCAAAAAGTGGAAAAATGTGATTGCAAAAACGCGACTACTTGAAACTAAAGGCGTGTTTACTATCTATTGATTTTGATACTTTGTTAAGATCAGTTTTTTATATAACCGATAAGTGGGATTTGCTTTATAATATTCCTATGTACGCTTGCGAGCTGCTCTTTCCTAAAATTATTGTAGAAGAGAAGCAAATTGGCACATGGTTATACCCTGGTCACATTAAAAGTTTGGCGCATAAAAAGCCAAACTTTGGAACCATTCTAAGGAGAGCGATGACTTTTTAGATTACAAAATCATTAGCAAAAATTAAGTTTAAACGGAAGAAATAAAACACTGTTCTAAATTCTCACGACCGAAACTCATTGTTTAAATATGTACGTAAACTTTGCTTCTCAGATATTAAAGTGCTAAAAATAAAGGCAAAGTTGTCACTGATTACAAATTTCTAAGTGAAATTTTCGCCCGTCATTTCTCATAATGAAAAATTCTAAACAGCTCGAAATGTTGTAAAATATGGCAATTTATCATGGATAAGTTTTACGGCTTTTGACGTGCATTCTGCATTATGAAATTGAAATAGAAACCAAACCATTCTCCGTATGGCTTAGCTCCATATTTCTTTAAAAATGAATTAAGAATTCTATCAGCTTTCCGCTGGCTCATACCTTTGATTATTCTTTTATTAATGGTAAACTACATGATATGTAACGTTATGCAGATTTTACTGCACTCTACAAAAAAGAGAGCTAAGCGACCTATCTAGCAACCGACCGATATATTTATTATCAAATTAGAGCATAGCACATTATATCTGTTTCAATCAAAGTTTGCGTACTTTCCCGAATTTTGAACAATAATTTCAAAACGGTAATTGAGAATTAAAATCTAAATATTGGTTTTAACTGAAATATTAGACAAATGTTAGTCATATATTATTACTCAAATATACATTCAGCACACAAGGACGCATACAAGGGCGAAACTATGGGACCAAGTCCACCTGCAATCCGTGCTTTTGGTCGCAAAAAGTCAAAAGTTAAGCTAGAGACATCGGCGTTTATTATATTCAAGGCTCCTTACAATTACTAGGCCCTTGCCAAACGTTGTCCCTGGCTACCACTATGTCAGCACATCGATACAGATGGGAAATCACAACACTTTTAATTGTTTCTCTAAGTCTAAGGCTAAGACTAAGACTAAGTCTAAGCTTACCCTGCCTCATACATAAATTTTATTGGTCTCCTGTGGTACCGATGTGAATCTTTACCACTATTATACAGCAGCTAAAACTTAACATGATTCCAATATAGCAGACACCATTTTGTAGCATGGTGCAACATATCTAAACAGTTTGAGGAAATGTTTTTATATATTTTATATTCATACTGTTTATGTAGATTTTTAACTTTGTTTTACTTAAATTGTGGAAACTTTTATACAATTGTTACTGTTATTTTAGTAAGGGTCATAGTATAGAATACGGCAAAACATATATGAACGTGAAGAATACTTAGAGAGTGGATGATCAAAAATAGTAATTATGCGTCGATTACGTTATGAACGCGCCAGCATGTGGAAGCTTTGTTTACCAAAAGGCTGCACTATACTATCCAATGGTGTACAGATAAACGTATGAATTGCAGTAGTCTTCCGATGGACTGCGGTTTTTGGCATCGAGAAAATTAGCACCAAGCCAGTGAAACAGATCCATTCTGATGGCTATTGTGCATTTAGGACTTCAATTTCCCTACCGGATATAAAAATTTCTTTGAGAGCTTATGTAACATTAGTTAGATAATCTTTAAAGAGTGCATTTCGATTATCATGGAATCTGCGCCAATACTACAAATTCAGCCGAGCGCAGGGTAAAATTTGACGAAAGTCATATATGAATTTGTTGAGATATAGGCACATATTCCATGCATGTGTTAGCCAAATTTGTCTAGATTTTTAGTCTCGAAATCGTAGCGATTTGTGAGGTTCACAACTTCACTTTGATTGTTCACAACTTCACAACAGTTCATGTCAATCTTTTCACGTTAGGTGCTCCAACCAATAGTCTCGCGTTACAAATCTATGAAACCGGCTAGAGACTATGTTATCAACAATGAAAATAAGGTAGAGACATGGATTAAAGACAAATTTGTGGAAACAACTACTTACAACTGATCTTAATATCGCGAATAGTTGCACGAGATTTTAGCCTATGAGCAGGTGCCGATGGCTTCCCCTGTGGCAACGTTGATAACCTTTTGACATAGGCCGGGCGTGCAATCAATGAACGATCCTCGAATACAACTCGAAAAGCGAATTTGAGGTTTGCTGAACACCATAACTTTCATTGGATATGACCAGGTAAGCTGGCAAAGTTTTGGAAAAATCGGCGCATTTATAAGGATATGATAACTTTCCTCGTATTGCCATTATGAAATTGTCCGTTGTTCCTAACCCAGTAGGTATTTATGCACTAAATTCCTCAAAAAATACATTTTTTGCATTAAATCTGCAATTTTATATATAGAAAAGAAAGATAATCCATAATTTTCGTAGTAGTATTCTTTAACGATATAGTTCAATAGTTGTGGCTTTTGCTACTATTGTCTATCTGCAATCTAATGGTGTGAGGTCGACTATCTAAGAGTATATCCATTAATTTCTGAATTGCGTCTTGTGCGTTTTTATGATTTTCCGTAATAACATTAAAATCGAGTCTAATTTCCACGGTACTTGATATTTTCCTTTTGTATCACATGACACAAGGTGAATATGTGAAATACTAGATAGATAATTAATTTTTTTATTTTAACTGAAACGTTTATGTATGAAATACACATTCTGTACATTTTATTGCCAATTGTTTTAATTATTGTATATCACAACACTTGAATGGATTGCTAGAAAAAGCCAATCTTTTCCTAGTATTTCCAGAATGTGCTGGCTTTATAATTTATGAGTCCATAACTGAAATAGTTTCTGCTAAATATCTGAAATAACCTGGATAAATCCGTCATCAATAAAAAGTTTAAATTGCGATTGGAATGAAAATGAAGCTCGCAAAACTTGGTAGTTCAATTGGGTAATAAAATAAAATACAATGTTACTGTCATGTTTATATGGATCAGGAAAGTTGAAAACCAGTTAAGGCTTTACTTTTGAGTAAAGAAAATAACTATTACCTATATAACTAAAATAACCACAAAAGTGTTGTTAGCAGACGTCCCATATTTTTATAGAGAAATTTTATTTGATACCAAATTAAACAATTTGGCAATTATTTCTTTTCTTCACCAATTACTAGTCGTGTATAATATGACAGCTTAGGCCAAAGTAACCTTGAGGAGCGTAAGCGAAATGCATGGTATGCAGGTATCGATATATAAGACCAAGCCTTAGCTTATGCTTAGGTACTTGTATGAGACATACACTAAGTCAAAGCGTTAGTGGGGGGGGGGGGGGGTGGCGCCCCAAGCACCTCTCTTAGCTGTTCTTGTTCTAACGATATACCGCAAATCCTCTCAGGATTACTTGGGCCATAGTTCAAATCGTAAGCCTCAAGATACATGAGGAGATTATAAAGATATGTTTCATTTGCCAAAGTAAAAATCACAGTAGCAGTCAGGAAAGGCTTTATTGTTATGAGTGTAGCACATTACAGACATAAAATAAACCTGTCTTCTCTTGTTCAAGCCTTAATAAACAGCTAATATTTAGGTTATTGTCAAAAAATATTGCTTCTACCTATGAAAATCGATTTAATTAAATGAAATTTGCTGTTTTATATATTCTTAATCTTGTCATTTGAAAGTTGACGTTAACTTCATCGAAACGTGTGCAAGAGTTTTCTGAACATCCTGCTTATGCCTAAACCCTCTAGGTTAAGCCATATCTTTATGCGCCAGAGTGTTTAATGTGCTTAAAAATTTAAATACTAATATAAATTTGTGTAGTTACACGTTTGGGTACAACAATGAGAGGTAATTCAGAAGTTAAGAAATGCAATAGAATGTTCATAAAGCAGTGAGAATATCCATACAGTTTCCGTCACAAAACGTTTCCTTAATTCTTTTGAACTTTTGAATATTTCATGGAGTTGTATACACAATAAATCTTTACAGGCATATCGATTTTCCACCGAAAGACTGTATCCGATTACGCAAATTTTATAAACTTCAGCAAAATTCGGTAACTAAGCTATGACAGATTTTTAATTCTATCTTGAGCTCAATGAGCTATATTACTCCGATGTCAAACAATGCTCTGTTTATAAAAATTCTAAGTAATCAACGAAAGATTTATATGGTTTTAATAAAACAAATTATATTTAAACAACATCTGTTTTGTCGTAGCACTAAAGGCTGTAACATTGTTTTCATTTTTTGTCAGACTGTGCATAGTATATATTATTTGCTACCATGAAACTGTTTCAAGAATCCGACCGCTAAAATCTGTATGCCAAACCAAAGTATCAAGCAGCAAACGTTTTGTATTCGTTTGACAACAAATGAAATGAACTCTTCTTATGTTTACCTAATTGATGCTGTCGAAATTTATATTAAATTTACGAGGTATAACAACTATGTTATATTTTGATTAAATTCAACAGCTTCCTGCCCGGTTGCTTACTTCCTAAAGGCAATTAGGTCCGTATTAATTTTGGAAGCAATTAGGACCACAAACACTCGATATAATACATTTAAAGAATGTGCCATTGAATGAAGTTCTTTTGCTATTTCTTAGAATAGATTGTCCGATTCACATGATGTGTTTTGCTTGGTAATTAATATCTGTGGAAAAGCTTGATGAAAAGATTAATCATTATGTCAAACTGTGTAAGATTTCGTAAACTGTGCTACAATCATAATGGAGTATAAAACGGCGTAAATATCATATATCAAGAACAGCGTGACAGATTTATACGTAACTTCTGCGTCGAAAATCGACACAATGACAGTACAGTAATGAAAGTCACAAGTTGCATCTTGGTAATGACGTTGTCAATGAATACTATTGAGCATAGGTGTAGGAACAAACATGTGTAAAGAAATTCCGGTCTATGAATTTTACTAATGTTACGGTGTCGTTGCCAAGCACAGTTCAATAATAGTCGAAAAACGGGTACGCGTATTCGTCACTTCAAAATGATTTATTGCCAAAAGCGACTCTTGATAAAATTCTTTTCTTGCCGATTCCTGCTATGACATTTTTCTCTGAAGAAGCAAAATGCTTTAGCGCAAAACATAAGTTTCCTGCACGGGCGAAATTTTCGACTGATAGCTTGTATATAACTTGGTTCGGTGTGCACAATATTTTACACGTTTATCTTCGGCATTCCCAGTTTCTTCAATTGCTGTAGATCGTAAAATTCACTCGGAATATCGTTTAGAAACGTGTTATTTTCGCTATGACCACTACAGCCTCCGTTCATTAACGGAAGTCCTGGAATATATAACGAAAAGCACTAATAATAGAGATGTCACATCCACAAACTTGTTTCCTCTTACCTTTCTCTCTTACTCTTGTTGCAGTTGCTGTTTTATTCTAAATTATTTTTTTACAAGACCTGTAGCTCCTTAGTGAACAGTCGTGACTATAAGGGTCATTGACAAGTTAAACTAGTCTATGATATTTTTTCAATATTGTGCCTATATATTCGTCATTTTGAGTCTTCATGAGTGAAAGCTGCAAAATTCTTCTGATATTTAAATAATATTATGCAACATAAATATGCTGTTCTGATTCTGCCGGATAGTAGGGTTTTAATAAACCGTCTTTAACACTTTAACAAGCAGAAAATGTGCTTTTAGCACGGCGTAGCTGTTAGCGGAGCAATCTTGATTTCAAATATGTGATATACTTATGACTTTAGGTTTAATACGTTTTGCAATGATAGTGATTTAGTTTCCGTTATTAACCATTCAGCGCCTAAAATTAGACAACAACCAACCAAGCGTTGTATTAACTAAATTCACTGTGCATATAGTACACAGATTGTACGGGTGCCATCGTTTTACAAGAAGCATTAAACATAGCTCCAAGATGCTCAATAGCTAGTGCATGCGAATTAGAACTATAATCGTTTTTTAGTACTTCAAATGACAATAAATTCAGCACGCAAAGTGCTAAATATGTGATTAATATGATTACATTTTAGGGCGAATCAATTCAATGTATCGCCCCTACTGAAAACTGCAACATATAAAAACTAGGCGGTATTTGTCAGGCTCCAATTGCAGAAATATACTAAGGAATATCATTCAAAAAAACCAACTGGGTACTTTTTTGTCAAACCACTTTATGATAACGGCATATACACGCTACGTGCTTTTCCAACTAGGCGGATAGATTTGACAAGTATATTGTATTTCTAGCGTTGCTATTTCAGTGCTAATTACACAAATGACAGTTATACACGGGTATGGTAGTTATAAAGTACATAATCATCTGTTACGGATCCGCACTTGTACAGCACATAGGATTTAAAAAATCATTTAGATTGTCATTTTTATTTCCCGTTTATAAGTTTTGATAGGAACAACATAATCTAAGTTAAATTATTACTGTTTGTACTAAAAGTTCCAAACAAAAAACCCGGCTAATATTTTATTTTGGCACAAATTTTATATTAAAAAAGTTCATCTACACAAATTACACCTTTGAAGCTCTATGTTCTCAAATGAATGTAAGTGTATAACAAAAAGCTTTTAAATTTATGACCATTTGAACAGTAATGTCAAAGTTATATGTGTAATATCTTGTGTGTCGACAGAATATTTAGTCTAGAAGGTTGAGAATTTTGAACGATTTGCTGCGAAGTCTACAATAATTCTTAGTTTTTAATGATTTAATGTTTGTCGCAAACTAATGTATTTTAATCCTGCGCTATAGAATAAGAATTAAGATTAAATTATATAATCTAAGGTAAACATATGCCCATGGTTCTGCTTTTGTAACTTTATATGGCGCCAAATTTGTGAAACCGGTTTGCTGATGGTGATATACATGGAATATTTTCAATAATGCCACTCGGTCCATGTAATCTTAAAGAGCGTAAGTCAACAGCCCTTTCTACCATTCTCGATGTTCAATGCTTATGCTTTAATATAATTATCGGTCATTACATCCAGTTTTGTAGAAATTTAAGTGGGGGCTTGCAACGCCTTGAAATAGACGAGCTAAAGCTGTTCCCTTTTTCTAATAGTAAGGCACCAGTGCGGTGACATTGTTCACTTGGACAATAGCAAGTGTTGGTTAATATTCGTAAAAGCATCATTACTTCGCTATTTACTATTAGCCAGTGTGCAAATGTTCTTATTGCAAACTTTATTGTAATGCAATTACAACTACAGGGTAGGAAAATACTGAAAGAGTGACGACCCTGATAACTGGGGGCGTGATACTTAGTGTACAACCCGTGGTACAAACAAAAATATGAGAATAAATAATTGATCACTGGGGCGTGAGAACTGATGTCCCACCTTTTATGACGGCCATGGAATATAACAATAAATAGCTGATGACTGGGGTCATGAGACCCAGTGTCCCACCCGTTGTAGAGGCCATAAATATAACAAAAAATACAGATAACTGGGTGGCTCGAATCCCAGTGTGACGACCCTGACAAATTGGGAACGTGATTCTCAGAATCTAACCCGTGGTACCGGCAAAAATATGAGAATAAATACGTGATAACTGGGCCGTGAGAACCGGCGTCCCAATTGTTATGGCGGTTATGGAATATAACAATAAATAAATGATAACTGAGGCGTGAAACCCAGTGTCCCACCCGTTTCCGATGCCATAAAATACAGCAAAAATTTACAGATAACTGGGTGGCGCGAGGCCCAGTGGTGACGACCGCGACAACTGATGGAGTGATTCCCAGTGTCCAGGGCAAAAACATGAGAATAATAATTGATAACTGGGGCGTGAGAACCGATGTCCCACCTGTTATGACGGCCATACAACATAACAGTAAATAACTGATAACTGGCGGCATGAGACCCAGTGTATCAGCCGTTGCGAAGGTCATAAAATATAACAAACACTTACAGATAACTGGGGTGTGAGGCCCGGTGCACAACCCCCAGTAACGGCCATGAAATATAAAAGTAAACAAATGATGTACCCAGTTTCCTACCCGTAGATGACTACCATGAAATATAACAGTAGAAAATTGATGACTAGGGGGTGCAACTCAGTATCTCACCGTGGTGACAAACATGAAATATAACAATAAATAGCTGGAAATTGGAGAGACGAGGGCGAGATCCATTGTCCCGCCTGTGCGTGGGTCATGAAATAAAACAATAAATAATTGAGAAACATCTTTACCAATAGTAGCAGCATGTGCTTTGAGCATCGTCTCGACAAATCCGTCACTTCCACCGCCGTTATGGTTCCAGGGATTGCCGCCGCTACCGAGAGATTCCATCATGAGCCAATGTCGAATCCGATTTTTGCAACACGGCAACGCGAGGACACAAAGCTTATTCAGACCACGACGAAACCCTGATCCGAAAAGAATGTAGATGACAAAATTTGACGAAGCACTAATTGCAGTTAGCAAATTGACAGCATCACGCGAGATCGTGTAGAAGAATTTGTGGCTTTCAAGAAAGTGTGGATTAACGTGTTCCATAAGCGTTAGCAAAAATCCGGGAGAATTACACAGAAGAAATACACCAACAACAATTAGAAGCAGCAAGTTGGCTTCACGGCGCTGGGCACGAATTTTTAGTCTATGTTCGGCGGTAATTGTTTTTTCAATCTAAAAAATAAATGTTATGACAAATATTAATACAAGTTGTTAATGATTCGAAACTGTCGGAACAGAAAATTGCATACTACTAGAATATTTTGATTTTGTAACATCTAAGGGGTGTAAAACCTCTTAGGCTCGAGTCAGGTTAAGCTGCGCCTCCTACCATGCTCTTCTGACACAATATGTACAAAACGCTGTTAGAGAACAAAACTGTCACTGCAATGGCTAATTCCAAATTCAAAAATTTCCCTTCGAGAACGCAGAGCTTGATTGCTAAACGGGACATTTTCTGTTCACTAACACAATGTACCTATTTACTGCTTGGTCACAAATTCGTTTCACAAGGTACAGAGTGGCAACTCGCATTCTGCATTCCATCGTTACGCTAACGCATTTCGTTTATCAATGGTAATACGTGTAGTTCGATAACATTACATGTGATGTGCAGGTTTTCAAACACTAACGGGGGAATTTTCTTTCGATAATAAAATGAAAGTTTGCCATTTTATTTGTCAAACGGGCACAAATCAGTTACTTAATGTTTTTGAAGTAATAGTTAATACGGTAATTTTTTGTTTCTTAACGTTTTCGATATGTTGCACAAAACGCCAATTTTATGTTCTTGCATATATTGGTGGATGGCTGGTACGTCGAACAAGCGATTGCACCTCGCTAATGATAGACAGTAATGGTAGGAGCGCATCTTAAGTTTGCTCATGCATTAATGCTTCGTTGTCCTGAATTAAGTTGCTTTTAGAATATCGATGAAAATTTTCAGTTCGAGGCCAGGTATCGAACTCGGAACGCTCCAGCTCAAGCCGCGTTTACTAGTCATGAAACAATTCTGAAGCTATTACATTGATGTATTACGCTCTTCGTAAAGCGAGCGAAAAATTACACACGTACAATCGTATAGTACACCGCGGAAGTAGTTTGGACAACGTTTCGTAAAGTAATTTATTATTTATTGCTATCGAACAGTTGCAGGCGTTGAAGGGTTAAAGTCTACTCATTGTTGGCAATATATATTACCATTGTACCACGCTATAAAGTGTAGTTTAGACATTTTACGTTACGACAACATTATTGCCAGTCCAGATCAAGATCAGGAAATTATGTTCTTATATAATAGAGAACAGTTTATTTCGACGGGTGCCTGGGTGATTTCTGCCCAGCGCTCTGAATGTCAAAGTGAAGAAATTCAACCAAGCGCGGGTAAACGGCGGGAGTAACTATGACTCTCTTAAGGTAGCCAAATGCCTCGTCATCTAATTAGTGACGCGCATGAATGGATTAACGAGATTACTATTGTCCCTATCTACTATCTAGCGAAACCACAGCGGTAGGAACGGGCAATGCGAAGTCGGCGGGGAAAGCAGACCCTGATGAGCTTGACTGATGCAAAAAGCCTACATGCAGTTACTTTTTACATAAGAATAATAACAATATTAATTACATAATAAACAGTTACCAAATAATTTAGATTTAATCTAAGGCTCATGTTTTAGAGCCTACGTTTAGGATAGCTTAATGGCTGCTTAGAGCTGCTATTGTGCATATAACACTCGAGGACTTATGTTTCAAACCGGCTTCAAGTTTTATGAATTCAATCAAAGCTTTATTGTTATACTATTAGCACTAAAATGATAAAATAATATAAAACAATGCACAGAATTAATATTAATGCATCTCCCTACGATAGCAATACGTTTTATGTATTCGTTCAGTTACGTACTGCTACAAGCGATCCCATATTCTGGTTAAAATGGTAAAAAAGATGTGTTAATGTTATTTTACCAAATCTTGCTACCAGTTTGTCGCAGCCCATATCTCGCGACACGGGCTCTGCAAAATTCAAATATACAACATTTCTGGCCACTTTTTTGTGCGACCACTTGCTGAGCCGCTGTGATTTTAATATGGTTCGTCGACGATAGCAATTTTGAAACTTCGGCACGTTATTACGTGAGTGTGTATTAGGTTATAGTGTCGATACGACAAGTCCAACTTGACTATATTATGCCTTGTCAACGAGTTTCATGAGTTTTACGGTCGATGAACCCTATTTTTAAAATTTGGTGTGTTTTTATTTGTTTGGTTATGTATTGCTTTTTTTTTACAGGCACCAAGAATTTTATATATACAGTTTTAGAGGCGCTGCGTGCGAATGGTTTGGTTATCTAAACACAAGCACAAATACTTGTTGCGTTGTATTGTTTTCGACGCGTTAGGATCCACGATGTTTATGGTTTTACAATGTGTTCAGAGTTCCAGATGTTTTACAGCGATATATACGCCACACAGCTTCTTACATGTGACTAAACAAAGTGATAACATAAATTAAACCACGTTCACCTCGTTTCATTGTCGTAATCGGGATACTAGTTTATTATTACTAAAATATATAATTCCGTTACCTACTAAGCCGTTGGTACCCTCTTCAGTGTGTACTCATGGTATGTATAACAAATGCGGGTTTTGACAAATTATATGAAATTTTTGAAAGGGGGAGATAATTAATTGTTTGGTACACCAAGCGGTGATATTTTAATTTTTTTAAATTTTAGATGAAGACGATGACGACGACGATGATGATTCAGATTCAGCAGAGAAAATGGTTTCCGATGAAGACGACATTTCATTTAATAAAATGGGGAATCCTGGGCGGACACCAAAATCTGCTGTTGTCGCGGATAAAACAAAAGGTGTCGCACAACAGGAGAAGGTAAGAAATACTCGACACTGCCGAAAATTCAATATTTCAATTTCGATTAATTTTTAGATTCTATATATGAATATATATTTTAAATTCTATATATTGTTATTTAAACTTATTTTCAATTCGATTAATTCAAAAGGTCACGTATTACAGTAATACTCTATTGCTCAAATATGCGTTTTGGCATATAGTGTCGTGCCGTAGGTGGGCGTGAAAACTTCATAGCCACCCACATCTGCAATAATGTTATGCGGGAAGTATCGGCCGTGCCGTCAGTTATCCATGGATCATATTTGCTATTATTACACCCGATTACTAAGCCTGGTAATGGTGTTGCAATACT
>JASANE010023029.1:0-76839 GCA_030248225.1 Trileptium ribeirensis
CAGGTAAACAGACCGGTGCATGGAGTAGGATGGTGGTGGATAACCACCAAGGGGTGTAACCCCTAGGTTTTTGGCTTTTCTTGGAGGGAGGACTGACTTTATGGGTAACCACTAGCCAACTCCCGTCCCATATGTATCTGTGGGCATGTGTGCCTGGCCTGTGTCTGCCTAGTTTACTGCCTTCATATGCTCGATACAAATTCAATAGCTCTACTCAGTACCGCGCCGCGCCTATTTATTTTAAATTTACCATCGGGCGAGAGTTCTTTATGCTGTGGAGGAGGCAAGCTATGCTTATGCTAAGATTATAAATTTAGTCGATGGCATAGTTATACCATTTCTACCATACAAATCATACGCATGAAATGTAAATGCTGTTTAAAAGAGTGTAAACAATGTTCAAGGCTATAATATTTTGTTGCAAAACGGTTTTCCAGCTACTTTCGACTCCAAAATTCTGAAATAGTTTTTTCCATTTTTTCCGGGGGGGGGGGGGGGTAGGAAAAAACCATTTTTTCCGTTGGTTTTTTCCGGTGCCCAACCCTGATAGATGTTTAATAATAACTGACATTTTATGACTGTAAAATTGTGGTTCTTTGATCGTATATGGGGTGTTTTCCTTTGGCCTACGACGGGCCGAAATTGGTAAATTTTGAAGATACAGCGATAATTTTGGTACCATTCGACTCAAATTGATATCAGAAAATATATATTTCGGCCATTTTATTGACAATAATTCTTTTATTCTTTACATTCGCAGTGGTCCAGTCTTGTTACCCAAAATATTAGAAAAAAATATTTTGCATGATGGGTTCCTATGCCTTTGTGTTGTTCGCTGTTTTCCCTATTTTCTTTACATTATAGATGCAGCACACCGGATTTTAATCCACTGTGCTGCTCTGCGCTTTTCCTTGTTTTGCTTGGCGTTAGCGTTTCAAAAATAATGCTGGGAATTTAAGCCGGAGTTTACTTTTTGCCGAAAGCAGTAAACTATGCAGACACATGCCCACATGTGGATATGGAACGGGGGTTGGTTACCGATAAGGTCAGCCCTACAAGAAAAACCAAAAACCTAGGGGTTATACGCCTTCGTGATTATCTACCACCATCCCACTCCCCGCACCAGTCTGTTTACCTGTGATAGATACCTGCGGGCATAGCATTTTTACCACGACGGGAAAATATACTAAATAGATCGACAGTTGGATCGTAGACATAAATTACATACTCTATTGTATTAATGCGCTTCCAGCATTACTTGGACGGTGGGCAGTAGGACACCAGTTAGTAAGTTTACACAATACTAAAAATATGAAGTATTTTCAGTATTAATTCGAACCA
This sequence comes from Trileptium ribeirensis, assembly GCA_030248225.1. Lineage (NCBI taxonomy): Eukaryota > Metazoa > Nematoda > Enoplea > Enoplida > Thoracostomopsidae > Trileptium > Trileptium ribeirensis. The sequence goes on from JASANE010023029.1 coordinate 1,342, forward strand.
AATAATTATACGCACTCGTATCGTTAAAGCCACTTTGTGGTTTTAGCATAACCGTGCCCGTTGGAAAGATTTAACCCTTTACTGTCTGAATTAATTTAAAACTCGAATAGATGAAAAACCATTGGCGCTTTACACTCTCCGGTGAAGGCCATTGACCTATGTCGGAGTTATTGCTCGGATCCTTAAGGCTCCTTACAAAGCTAGTGAACATCACGTGTGCAATCGTGCAGTATTCGTGGAGTTTAGTTAGTGCAACAGGGTAAAACACAATTTGTTGCTGTTGAACAACTGGACGGCTTACATGGTTAAGTGCCGCTGCACTGTGTTGTAGTGGTTGCAAATTCGGATCTTTTCTTTTAACCCCCCCCCAGCCGGAATTTGGTCAGTTTTAAAGATACAGAGCTAATTTTGGTATAAATCGATTCAGCTCGATGAGGCGGTTCAGAAAATGCTCATTTCACCCACATCTCTGAAAATTTTTTTTCGACTTTTGAGATCCCCCTTAAGAATCCAAAGATTTTTTCTTCGGAATATATATGGTCATGTTGGATACCGTTCGTCATGTTTTGATGATATAAATCTACTGGTGAGTATTTTATTGAAATCTACGCCACCGTTAGAAAGTTATAAGGGGCCCTCATAGGTTTCTAACGGTGGCGTTGATTTAAATAAAATACACAACAGTAGATTTCTCTCATCAAACCAAGACGACAGGTACCCAATCTAACCGTATTCCGAAGAAAAAATTTTTGGGTACCCAAGGGGGAATTACTAGACCTCAAAAAATCGAAAAAAAATTTCAGGGATGTGGGTAAAATGAGCAATTTCTGAACCGCCTGATCGAGCTGCATCGATTAATACCAAAATCAGTTCTGTATCTTCAAAATTGACCAAATTCGGGCTGGAGCGGGGCTAAAAGAAAAGACCCGCAAATTCCATGTGACAACATTGCAGGTGTAAACCTTTTCCAGTAATTAAGGCATTGACGATCAACAACAGGATTCAATTTCGCACGAAACTGTGTTTCCTGCTATTTTCATAACAGGATAACAAAAAATTAACAGTAAAATTTGACTTTTTTCCATTTTTTCCGGGAAAACGGTTTTTTCCGGTCCGACTTTTTTTCGGAAAAAACTAACCCTGCTATGTATACATATAGACAACTGTGTACACAATACACGCCCGCACACACGATGTAATATGTTCGCTCGCTGCCCGCGGATTATGATATTCGGCACTGTTTGCTGTTATTTGTTATCTACCTAGGGATTCTGGAAACAGCTTTAACGCTGATTTTTCGTTTACGCACCTCACTGCAATGCGGCTTGTCCGCTTATTGGCCGTTGCCACCATGTAACTGGACGATGGTTCTCAATGGCTCAGTTGTTAAATTTTATATTTATAATCAGCCTTATCAATTTCTATCACTCTGCAGTGTCAGTTAATTAAATCGTCAATTTATGTTTGGCGTTGCGGAAAATACGATTCATTTCAACTTCAGCTCTTTCTACTAGTACATTTTAATGAACAATATTTTTGCTTGGTGAGGTTATCCATAGGGATAACTAACAATTTTTTGGACTTATGGTAAGTCGTCTACTTGGTAACGACCCGTTCAGAGGTTGGCAGGAACAGGTATTTGTATTACCTGGGTTCCAGGCGAAGACCTCTGGACGAGTTTGGTTTTTCATTCCGTTAACTTTTTCACCACTCGTTCGCTGCAAGCTGCGCCGTGTCATTTTCCTTAAGTTGGGGCAACGTAAAGAACTCTTCCGTTACGGTGACGACAACTGCTCTAGGGGTACTGGCCGCGCTTGTGAACTATGGAAAATTTGCGCTTCGATGGCTGGGCCCATCATCCTCTACATTCCATGTCTTATTCGGTCCTCTGTGGTTTACCGAACGTTGCTGGTTTTCCTAATTGATTCTTTACCCATGAGAGATAACCTAATATGTTCCAAACTGTGGCATGGCGCAACGAGAACAGGTTAAACTTCAAGCAGAATTTGTCTGCAAAACATAATTCAAATTGATCGCTTTTCTGCACGCCACATTTAAATACATCAGGCAAATTTTTTCCCGACTCAACCACTAAACGTCGTGAAATATTCCTTACACTGCTTTATGACGGTATGCTTGTTATAACATTTTTAGGTATTCACTGATGGATACCTTGTTACCATTACTTTGGTTTCCTTGGTGCCTTTTTAGGCAATCGCTTAATGCTAGCTTGCGCATGAGCAGCAACAATTTGCAAACCAAAAATCTTGGAGAAACTTCAATGCTAATATAATGCTTATAAAGTTTGTTAAAAAATAAAGGTCAAACATAATGTTTCAAAAGCATTTAAAGTGCTAAATTTTAAGCAAATGATAATTAAAATACCACAACCGATGTTGCAATTATTGGCAATAATTGGGATACCACAAGCATTGTTGCAACTATTAGTAATTATGATGACACATAAAATTTCATTGTAATTATTGCATTTACAAATTATTTGTGTAAAACATTCCTGCAAATAAAATTATGTCATGCAAATTGTGGCCCAAAAACTATTATCAATCAGGGTCCACAGAAATATGATTCCCATGTCAGAGTCGTTATTATAAATTTAGTTTCAAGGCTTCTTATGGTTTAGGTCAGGGTAACATCATCCATTGCCTAGTTTAGATAGTGCTTGCTCCCCTTTCACAAATAGTGTCTAACCCTATCCCTCAATACTTCGCTTCGCACTCTAGTTTTCTAACGTTAAGCGGTAAATTGTCACCGTAGCGTAAACCCTAACTAACAATAGCTTTCTTTGCCAAAACTACACCACAGTCCAAATATTCTACCCATACCTCGTTTTCATCCAAAATTTCAAAGTTACTTAAAAGTTCTTCCAGTACTTTTGTCAACACAACACCACAATTAGCTTTAGGTCATGTTGATAAGCTATCCTTGAATAAAGCGCTTGCACCGCATAAAGCGCATGCAGAATATGTACTGCTTATCATTACAGGTTTGATGACATTGTTCCTGCTTATTGCTACATTTACATATCTTAAATGTAACGAGAATCATTATATGACACAAATTTAGTACAATAGAAAGTGTGAAGCTACAGATTTTGTAGCAATAAGCATTGTGATTAACACGAATTCTGTAGGTATAAACATGACTATACATGTTATAATGTGCAGTGACTGCACACATTTATCTATGAATGCTGTATTAGTCCACAGGAAATCTGTTCCTGTCCCACTCTGCGTTACTGTGCCATGCACCTTAACCTCCGGCAGCCTTAAGGCTCCTCTTGCCATCATGGCATAAACTATTTATAAATCTACATCAACACATACCAAAAATTTTAAACTTACTTAAAATTTTAATACTTGGTTACTTCGCCTCTACCTGAGGAGCACCACGACTACCATTAGAACTCGTGCAACTTTTGTGTAAAGGTAACCCTACCGTTGGCAGACCGGAACATCTAACTGGTGGCTCCAGTCTTGTCCATCCACAATCGAACTTATAATATCTTAACATCGAAGTCGCGCAGTAAATTATCCTAGTGAACAATAGGGTAGCTTCGGACAATCACACCCACCAAGGGCCACCATGTAATTACCAGTTCTTAAGCTTAAATGTAGCCACAAGATACACCGCTATTAAGTAAAAATGTGTTTAATAACAGTCACTAAAAGCAAATGCTTTTTCTTAGTATAATACTACGGTAAAAAGTCGTATCTGCACAAAGTTGCATTTTCAGAAAATGCCGAAAAACTTTTTGTCCGTGAGAAAAGACCAATATTTTCGTAAAAAATCTGGTTAATACCTTTTCCTAGTGTACAATAACTAAAAGTTTTTTGCCGGGTGACATATATTAAAATATCGGTCGTGAAAGATTTTACGAACACTTCAACACAGATACGACTTTTTACCAAAGTGTTACATCATGGCTGAATGCTGTGAACCACCTTGGTAAATAGTCGTAACTAATGTTTCTTCATTCTATTCATCGCGTAATTCGTCGTCGTCTTCCGAATTCTCCGCTCCATCTGCATTTGCCGGAAAGTCATTCCAAAAGAATCGTGCCGTTGGCCGCAAAAGAGGCACAAGGTTGGACTCGATTTTTTCCAACCGACGAACCGAAATGCCCCTTGGTCCACCCTGTGGCTTCGGAATAGACTTTATGTCGAATCCAGGATGGATGACATCGAGCTCGCTATATTCTTTATCGGCTGAATTGCATTTGTAATATATTACTTTTGAATTCTGGCTAAACTGCGCGATAACCAAATGAGCAAGCCGTGGCCGATCCCTGATGAGTCGTAAACGTCGTTTGGTGATAGCATCTTTCCATGATCGGAAATCATTACATTGCATTTCTGTAACTGCGATGTTGCCACTTATAGCATTTTGGACTGCACTTCTGAAATCGTCGAAATCTTCCAGACGTTTCATTTTTTTCTTACAATGTTCTACCCCATGATGTACTGTATCCGCGCTCATGAAGGTATGACCTTTCTCCAGATATTTTAATGTAATAGTTTCAGCGGCAACATAACCGCCATTGACAGCAAATAGCAGCATCGTAAAAAGCATCCAATTCTTATTTTGAGCAGCGCAATTATCGGCCCATATAACGATATGTTTCAGATTACCGTTTTTGCAAAGGAACTTCCAGAAAGTACTAGCAACTGCAGCAGCTCCAAGAGTCCCTCGTGCCAAATAACCGCAGCGGTCCGTTTAGCGTCGTGATGCTCCATCATTTTACCTTTATCCTGTTGACCCAAAAGTGCGAATGTTTCGTTAAAAACAATCACACGTGGAGTGAAAACACAGGCTTTAACACCGGGTAGCCGCGGCAACATAATAAAACTTTCTGCAAGTCGGCGGATACGTAAATGGTATTTTCTTCCGACTGGGATGCGTCGTTACGATAGGCGTCTCTTGCTGATTTTGCTCGTCTGAGGTGAAGCGAGTGCTGGCGGCATTCATCGCAGGTTTCAGGGTCATGCGCTGCAATCGCTTCCTGGACATGAACGGTATGGAGAAGACATACTTCACATTGTTCATTTCCAAGGACAGTAAAACTAATGTTCTTTTCTCGTACCTTTTGCCGATAAAGCTCGAAGCCAATTTTTTTGTTGTTCTGACAGAAATCGTCATGCATAGCTGAAACTGTTATATCGGACGGCAAGTATAATCTATTCGGAGCGTCGCGCCGTCGATAATGTGATATAGTGGCACCGTAGCTGTCTGTGTGCCCATATCGGCGAAAAGCGCCGCGAAAGCGCTCAGCCAATTTTTGTTGGTCCTGCCAAAACCCGGCCAGAGCAGAAAAAAGTGATATCGCGGGGGGAGAATAAACTCTACGCGGAGACGCCCCGCCGACAACGATGTGAAATGGCGCCGCAGCAGCTTATGCGTGTGCCAATATCGGCGAACCTCAATTTTTTCGGGGGGTCCTTTGCCACCGCTCTTCTCAACGGCTGAAGCGTTCTCCTCTCACCGCTCTGCCACCACCTTCTCTTTGCCCCCCCCAACCCACTTATGATAGTAAAGGCAAAACTCATACCGGCCATCTTTTCCCTGCCCCGCCCTTTCCCTTTACCTTGACGCGCTCTAGCGGGGGGCGCCTTCCACCCGGGGTGCTTCCCCACCCCAACTCCTCACGTGGTAACACGGGTATGTAACCGGTGACGCAGCTGCATGGCGCAACTTCCTAACACCATGCCCATACGACCCCGGCTATCGTAACCTCAAGGGTGGACCGTGATTACTAAATTTTGAACCTATTCTTGGTCAGACCCAAGAAGTTACGCAGCTTAGCAGGCCGCAGGCGCGCTTCACGGGGTGTGTTCGGACCCCGCCCGAAGGGTTGCGCACGTGTCTAGTATCGGGTATGATTTCTGAGGTCCCCCAGGGAGGCTAGCACCGACACCTGCTCGCAGGTCATGGAGCTTAGCCGCTATTCCCTATCTTAGACTCATCGGAAGTTGTTAAATTCTATTTTAGCGTAGTGAGTTTTGAAATAGAACGTGAAAAAGTCCCTAGAAATTTGAAGCTCAAGACGATTTGCCTAGTTAAAATCACGGTATACTCCGTGTTAGAGCATTGACCTATGTGGCCCCCACAGGGTTCCGACGGGCCCTGAGTGTTTAGTGTCGGATTATCAATGGCGTGGCCTGCACTTATCAGTAAATTCTAAGCAAGCGTACTGGTACTTTGACCAGCGAAGATTTTAACTCATTTAAATCGAGTATGTTCCTGACAAATTTTGAGTATCGGTCATTCCTTAATAAAATTTTGCTCGTGTTACCTGGTAATTTCCTGAGAGCGTAAATAGCAGTGACAGAAGGCTCTGCCCGCCAGTGCTTGTGACATTCTCGCCCACAAGCCATGACGGGTAGCACCTGCTCGTCCGAGCGGACAAACCAGAAAAGAAAGCTTCTATCGTCTCGGTGAAAACAAGGCGGTACTCGGTGTTTCAAGATACAACGTTTATTCACAAAGTTCAATGATTATCGGAGGGACGAGTGTTCCTAACAGCCTAGTAGTATCGTGTTGTAGTCGTTACAATTCGGCACAGTATGGCGGCACGGGGCATTAAAAGAAGAACGGGAGAGGAGCGTGCAGATATTCGCCAAGTTGCGAACTAGGGGCGGTTATCCCTGCTTCAACTCAATGTTAGCGAACTACTCAGCTATGCAGCGCACTAAGCAGGGGCCCTAGAGTGCTTCGGAAATCGCTCCTTAACGCGAGTCGCTCTGGACGGCGACTACCTAAGCGGGGCTGAGGGAAAAACGATATTCGGGGCTGACTACGCGAGCTCTACAGCATGGTCGGAACACTGCCTGAAACAATATTGCCTACAACATCTGATGAAGAGCATCTAATCGCCTGTTCGAAAAATACTCTGGCACTGGCGCCTATAAATGCTTCCATCCTATAGTATTTAACGACAGTTTCTACCTAAACGTACGACTGACCGAACGACGAAGGCTGGGGGGGGCAAAAGAAGAAGAAAAATGGAACAGTTTCCTTTAATTCAGGCCGGCGGGACACGGTCGGGATTGCAACGGGGCATGAGGCGTCCTTTTAAACAGTTTGCGGAACAATCCTCCAGCCGGTTGATTTTTTCTTGATTTTAATATCCAGTGAATCTCTCTTTGACATCGAGTTTTGAGTGATGAGGCGAGTCCCTTCGTTGACAGACTGCACCTATCCGAAGGCAAATTTGGCCTCATTTCTTACTTATTGGGGTCGTTTGAGCTACTCGGGCCATGGTTGCTCGGTCCGGGACGCATTTGCGTCCTTTGGTTCGTTCTTCGGTTGTTTAACTTTTGACTCTCCCTAACGCCTATCTTTTCCTTACTACACTGCGATGTTGCAGTGTTTAAACTGCACTGTAGTGCAGTTGAGTTATCACCAACGTAATAGTGAACGTTGGTGTGCTCCTATGGCTGAATGGTTAAGACATGTAAAACTGCAGCGGACTTAAATTCTCCGTGCAGGTTCAACTCATAGTACGGGAAAATGCAGCTCGCTGCTACTGAAAATAGAGAAAAGATAAAACCTGGCATACATAGTACATAGCCTAACGGGCAAACCGAGTAAAAATCGAAGAAAAGCTAAACTCAGCGAACAACTCGCTCTGAAAAGAAAAAAGGGTTTTGCGCTCGCCCGATTGCGCTGGGTTCACTGATACACGCAGGATAAACGCCACAATTAATTTAACTGTTAACCTATTTTCCTTGATACTGATACTGGTTCATAAACGTGAAAATGAACACTCAATATAACCCAAAAAGTACACACAACAATCTGACCCTCAGTTCCAGAACATAACTTTCTTTTTCACTCAATATGTCATCAAATATCGTCAAAATATGCAAATTCAGCGAAGTTCTATATTAGCTATCCGATTTGTCGACACTCCCGACCGAAAACTTCGCCCCGTCTACCCTAAAATGTTGCCCTCTCTGTCCCTTTTAAACGAATGGCGCTCCCACGATAGCCGATACTGCACAACCTTCAATTCCGGAATCATCTGTGCCCATTCTTTCCACATCACCCGAAAGCCCGCGTGGCTGATATGAAATCGCTTCCGGTCTTCAGCATCGAAAAGTCTGTCCTTGATATTTGAACCGTCCCCAAATGGTAGGCCGGCCCGACAAAACCAATTTAAGCACCTAACTAGCGTCCCAGATAGCTGACGCTCGACCCAATTTGAAAGAGCCTGACCCTTTGGAACTGTCGGATGCGGCACCGCGCAACTGACGAGAATCTTTGTATCTGGATATCGTCTAGTAACGTCCAACAAAACTGGCTCTAAACTTCTCCACGACCTTTTCCATGCTGCTTCCGACCTCTGAGCATCATTTATTCCCGCCTGAACTATGACGATTCCGTAATCGCTCAAATTTAGCTCACTGAATTCTATTTCTCTTGCCAAATCTGCAAACCATCCTCCCGAACGCGAAATGACTGTACCACCAGTGACTGATTCTACTTGACGACACTGGCTGTCCGACAAAATTAGAACAGTCCGACGAAACCCCGTAGCGAAATCAACATACTCCCTTTCTAAATGCTTTACCCCGAACCGAGGGACCCTATTTTTTGCCACGTGCATACGCAGAAGCTGCGTCAATGCATCCCCGTAGAGATTGAAACCAGGGAACTCGGTTCTTCCCGAGGCTGGACCGACCCGTAGCCCACAAGACCAAACATACTCTGGCCTTGCTTGACAGTTTACAAAAGTTACTGATTCTGGATCGTCCATTGCAGCAACTGTTTCGAGAAAGATCGCTCTGAACATGTTGTTGTTGTGTTTGAGCAGTTGAATCATGATGTCGAGGAAAACGTCACCAGAGTGGAAAACCCACTCCGGTCTCAGTTTGAATCCCTTGTCGGCGACGAAGTGAGCTATTTCTGGTGGACTTGTGATGCAGACGTTGTTGTTGAGCAAGTCTTGATCAAGTTGTCGTTCATCATGTTGTAGCAGCATCAGGTGCCAAAACTCCATCTCAATTGAAGTGACATTTGCAGATCCGATTTGCAACGATTGAAAACGGTAATGTTTTGAGAGAGGAGACCGAGCGGTGATGAAGTGAAATTGTGGCATGGCGGGATTTAAGCTGGACTGAAAACATAACAACAACAAATTAAAATAACGTTCACAGTCCGAAGGACATATAAACAACAACAAATTAAAATAACGTTCACAGTCCGAAGGACATATAAACAACAACAAATTAAAATAACGTTCACAGCTGATTAGACAATTTAAATAATGTAAACAATTTGATTGCCACTTCCAAAGTCTTTTGATACGATGTCTGACCTAATATTCTACCGAAGCCTCTGATTGTTCGTCACTACAGTTTTGCTCAAAATTATCGTCTAAGCCAGAACCCGCCATGTTCTGCTGTTCCGGTGTGGGCGGATGAACTTCCACCTGTTCCGGTACTTCAACCGGATATAGCAAACGCACAGGGCGCTTCAATATGCGCCGGTTTGCCATTTGAATGTCGACAGTTCGTATTTGACCGTCTCTACTTGGCTGAAGCGCGACTATTTTTCCCAGACGCCATTGAGATCGGGCCAAATTATCTTTCACGATGACAACCGCTCCCACTTGCGGATTGAATGGGCTATGATTGCGGTCTTTGAACAAGAAATTGTTGCGCAATGACAACAGATATTGACTTCGCCACTTCGTCCAAAATGAATTCATGATTGACTGTTGACGCTTTAACGTTGTCGATAGAGATTCGTGCGTGGCTTGTTGACTCGGTATGTTGCTGCTAACATCGATGAGTGAGGACCGCCCAAAACGGGGACCCCCAATGAAGTCCGCTGGCGTTATCGGAAGGTCGTCAATTGCAGATCCGTCTCGCGTCAACGGCCGACTGTTTACAACTGAACAGACTTCAGCCGCAACAGTCTGAAGCTCCATCACTGTGACGCATCGATGATCTAGTGACGATTTGAGGCACCGCTTCACTGTTCCAACCATTCGCTCGTAGAAGCCACCCATCCACGGCGACATTTCAGTGGTGAACTTCCACGTGATGCTCTGTGATGCGGCAAAATCTTTAACTTCGTTCGATTTCGCCACCTGTCGGAATATTCGCTCGGCTGCTGTAAATTGGCTCCCGTTGTCAGAAACCATGATGCTTGGCTGACCAAATCTAGCGACAAAACGACGTAGGCACATCAAAAACTGACACACCGACAAGTCTGTCACTACTTCCAGATGAACAGCACGAATAGCAGCACAAGTGAACAAACAGATCCACACCTTTTCTTTCTGACGACTTGATGTCTTGATGAAAAGTGGTCCCATGTAGTCGACGCCAGTGCAGTTAAACGGATGATTCGCTGTGACGCGAAATTCGGGCAGTTGCGGCGTTTCTGGATATTTGAAGGGACCGCCTTTAAGCAGTCGACACAAACGACACTTTGCCAACGTTGCTTTAACTTGACTGCGACCATGAATTATCCAATATCGCTGACGTACGGTTGCCAGAGTTTGTGTTACCCCAGCGTGATACTTTTTTGAATGAGCATCACTGATTATCAAGGAAGTGAAATGACAATGCTTCGGCAGCAGAATTGGCAATTTCGCATCTTCTGGTATATGTGCCTTTTCCAAACGAGTTCGACAACGCAGCAAACCTTCACCGTCGAGGAACAGTGATAACTGAAATGCTAGTGGGTGCCTTTTTACTTGAGCCATGCTAACTTTGACTTCTTCGAAGTGCTCTTCCTGGACCCACAGCTCCCAAAACCTTTGCGCTGCTTCCATTTCCGATGCCGTTATGCAGTCTTTCGACAGAGTTCCACCAATCTTTGATTTGCGCAAGTTCCGAAGAAATCGCAGCACCAATGCTGTGACACGTAGCAGTCGACAGAGGGACGAAAAGGCTTCCAGCTTGATGACACATTCTCTTTCTGTCTTATGTGAAACTGCTAAGACAGCAGCCTCAGGCCTTTCAGCTACTACGTTCTTTATTATTACAAATTCGCGTGGCCATAATTGTCGATCGGGTAGCCATGTTGGGCCGTTCCACCAGGTTTTATTGTTGATAAGTTCTTCACACGAGCACCCTCTCGACAGCAAATCTGCTGGATTGGCATCTGTCGGCACATAACGGTAGCTGACGTCTCGATGCAATTTGATTTCTTTCAGTCGACTTTGAACGAAGCGCATCTGTGTTGATTCGCCAGCAATCCAATGAAGCACGCATTGTGAATCGCACCATATAATTTTCTCGAGTAACTGCGTTTGTAGCTGCGTTGACACGAATTTCAAGAGACGCACTGCTACCAGGACACCGAGAAGTTCCAAGCGCGGAATCGTCATTTGTTTCAGTGGTGTGACTCTTGATTTTGCAAACACTAATTTAGAGTTCACATGCTTGTTCTGTTGTCGAACTAGATAGATGCAAGCGCCGAATGCCTTAGCTGACGAATCGCTAAAGCAATGCAAACTGAACTTTGCGTCGTTTGTCGTCGGTGACTCAAACATGAAACGTTGAATCGTGATTTCTGATATTTTGGTCAATTCAGTCCAACAGTCGTTCCATTCAACGTTGATGTTAGGAGGCAATTTTGCGTCCCAACTGAAACTTTCTTTCCAAAGTTTCTGAATGAGAACCTTTGCGGTGACGGTTACTGGAGCGAAGTAGCCACATGGATCATATACTTTCGCCAGCTGACTCAGTATTTGTCTTTTAGTTGTCACTTGGTCGCTCGAAATAAGTGATGGATGAGTAGACAGCGTGTCTTCCGCTAGGTTCCATGTGAGCCCTAAAACTTTCGTTTGTTCTCCAGTACCGCAGTCTTCCTCTTTGATGTGTTTTCTGACACCTTCGTCATTGGTGAACCATTCACGCAGGTTCATTCTGGCATCATTGAATAGATCTTTGGCTTCGTGATAGAATTTGATCGCTTCTTCGGTGCTTGATTTACCTGTTACCACATTATCAACGTAAATGTTGCCCTGAATCGCTTTTGCCACGGGTTGATCCGATTGAGCTAAGTGATGCTGTATTGTGGCTGCTAACAAGAAAGGGCTGGATACAACTCCAAACGGTACTCGGCAAAATCGATAATGCATTAAATTATCAGGGCTGACCGGTTTGTCCAGGTTGCGTAGCCACAAAAAACGAGTGACGTTTCGTGACGATTCATTCAACCCTACTTGTAGAAATGCCTTTTCTATGTCGCTGACCAAAGCCACTTGATGCAGTCGAAACCGTAAAATTAAACCGCAGAGGTTGTCGAGCAAAATAGGTCCGCGGTGCAGGCATTCGTTCAGACTTTTTGACTGCTTATTGACTTTTGCTGAGGCATCATATACGATTCGGACTTTTGTTGTGGCCTTTCCTGGGGTCAGTACGCAATGATGGGGTATGTAGTGTACCTTTTCCAGCTGATCGATACTGTCGACTTTCTCGATAACACCGCTATCCAACTGATCATTTATTGTTTGCTGATACTTCTCCATAACTTCTGGCTGTTGTTCGATCCGCTTCATCAGTGACTGTAGTCGGCCCTTCGCCAAGTAGAAGTTGCTAGGTAGCTCTGCTTCTTCGGACTTCCACGGCCAGTCTACAGAGTAGCGTCCGTCTCTGAACACCACAGATGCTTCAAAGGCATTCATTGCTTCTTCATCATCTGTGGATGCTCCCGATGTCTTGATTCCGATATCTTCAAGATTCCAGAATCGCTCCATATTCACCGTTGACTCCGGATGTGAGTCTGTTCGCGAAATGAACAAGACTGTGTGCGCATAGTTGTCACCTTTGACATCGGATTGAATTTTGCCCGTCACAATGTTACCCAGTTTCGACGGCAATAACACTACTCCACTCGGCAATCGAGTATATCCAGGCTCGACAAAGTCATAGTAATAGTCTATGCCAACTAACACATCGATATCCACCATATCTGGATGCGTTGTTATCGGATCGGCAAGCTGGAAAGTAGACATAGTGTTACGGGTTTCTTGATCAAGCGGCACCTTCTGAATAGCACATGAAATCACAGGCGTGACATTTGTTGACATGATCTGTTTGCTGCCATTTGGCAAATGAATGGCAATTTCTACCGTTTTGTATCGCACAGTTTTGCGTGTTATGTCGCCAAAACCAGCTATGGGCACAACCTCATCCGGCAATGAAGTTGACTTGATTTGTCGACTGAGCTTTGTTGTGATGAATGACCGTGAGCAAGCTGTGTCGAACAGAACTCTTGCAGTTACTGGTTTCCCATCTTTTCCTGTCAACGTCGCTATCGCCGTTTGTAGAATCGCGTTTTCGCCTTGAGCTATCAGTTGACTTGCACCAACTGTAGTCTTCGCATGTTGATTTGCGTCTAAAGCAAATGCAGTTGGTGCTGATTGACCGAACTTTGTTAAACAAAGACTTCTATGATGTCCAGTCTTCTGACAATGGGCACATGGACGAGAGTTGCGGCACGATTTCGCATTGTGTTTGTTGCTCAAGCACGTGAAGCAGCGACGAGCCTTTGTTGCTTCTTGTTTCCGAGAAGCTGCATCGGGAAATTTCTTACATTGATCGGCGTAGTGACTTCCACTGCAAAAACTGCAGTGAAAGGTTTTCGAACCTTCATTCGTGACGAGCGCAGCTGTGGTTCCCATACGACGATTTAAAGGTTTGTAGTTGTCGTTGCTACGGCGGTTGCGTGGCTCTGCTGGATTTTCTTTGGAACCAGTAGTTGATACAGACATGCGTTGACTGTAGTCTCGTGCTCTTATTTCTTCTTTCAGCCATTCCCGCAAATTTGAAAGCTCCCACGGTTTGGAACCGTTTTTGCGGTGAAGTTCCATTCGGACAAAAGTTGGTAGCTTGGAGAGAATGATTGGTGTGAAAACTTGCCCGAAGGTTTCTTCTCCAAGTCCAAGCGCGACGAGACTCCGGATATGCATTTCGCATTCATCGTATGTCCGGTGAAGCTGTTTCACCTCGTGATTGGCTGTTGGTAAGGCTAGCATTGACTCGAGGTGGGCGAAAATTGCTAGCTGTGGGTTACCAAAACGCTCCGTTAATGCTTCCACAGCTTCTGCATAATTCGCACTCGTCAGACGATAGCCGTCGACTAAATGAAGCGCATCATCGGCGAGATAACTTCGCAAATATTTGAATTTGTCGATATCGGCAAGTTGCTCGTTGTCATGAATGGTTGACGAGAAGCAATCCCAAAACTCAGCCCATTTGAGCGGATCGCCGTGATATTTGTCTATTTCGAGTTTCGGTAATTTCACGGTGATGTTGTTACTCGACTCAGCAAGCGAGTGATCAGACTGAGCTATCCTTAGATCGCTGGCAAGTTGATTAGATCGTATTGCTTGACATCGTGCATTGAGTAACGACATAGCTCCGAGTATTAGATCATCAAAACCTGCAGCGTCTGTACTCTCTGCGTCCGCTTCAGTTTCATCTGCTATGGAAAATAAAATATCACTGTCAAGCTTAGACAGTCTCTCCCGATAATCAGTGAGTTTGTTCAAACATGATTGTATTTTCTGTAGATCTTCCAATGTTTCCGATTTCAACAAATCGTCAACCTTTGCCAACTCCTTGTTGGTATTGAGTTTAATAGCATTTCTGACTCGCTTATCACGCAGGATTTCTTTGTCTGTCATCTTTTACTTGAGTTCTATCTTTTACACAACCAAATAATAGAAATTTACCTGCTATTAGCTACTGTGACTGCGAACGTCTTCTGTTGGTAGTTTGAACAGCAGTATTACGTCAAAAACTGACGCAAAACAGTTTTCTTTTTGATGCACAATGATACCAAAACGTCAATTTGAACGTAATCCACCAACGCTGAATTTCACGTCAAAAACTGACGCAAAATATTGGGTACTTGCGACGTTGAACAATCAGCTGAATTGTGTCTTTGTTCTGTATATTCACGTTAAAAACTAACGCGAACGTATAATTTTAAACAAACACCGCTTGAAACCAGCTTTGACGAGAGGATTTACGTTAAAAACTAACGCAAACACTTGAGTTAACAACAGTAAACTCACACGAAGTGACAGGACCGTAGCTTGAGAGACACCGATTGAGATACGGCCGAAGGACCATATGAACAACTTTGGTTTGAATGCGCTGGGTTCACTGATACACGCAGGATAAACGCCACAATTAATTTAACTGTTAACCTATTTTCCTTGATACTGATACTGGTTCATAAACGTGAAAATGAACACTCAATATAACACACAAAAAGTACACACAACAATCTGTCACAACCTCAATTCAAATTCAGAACATAACTTTCTTTTTCACTCAATATGTCATCAAATATCGTCAAAATATGCAAATTCAGCGAAGTTCTATATTAGCTATCCGACAAAAAACAACCCAGAAAACACCCACAGCAACAAAAAACGAGAAAACCCGAGCATCCACGCTATAAAAAGACCGCTTTGATTTTAGCCGACAGCCAGGCACGTCAGCTACAAGGGATCACTGGAGGCAACGTCTATGCAGTATCAGGAGGACGGTACTGCGACACGGTCGACGTTGTTCGGGAATTCCGAATCAGTGTGCTCGATTATTGCTTCGTCATCATCATATGCGGCGTTAACGACGCTCAAATGTCTGCTGCTCAGCAAGAGTGGTCTTGGCGCCTACTGGAAAGCTTTATTCTTTCCCAACCGAAGGGACCTCAGTTCATCGTGTCTCTCCCAGTGCCTCATCCAAGTGTGGCCGACATTGCTAGGCATTCTAGCTACGTTGCGAACCGACTGATGGGAACCGGAATTCGTTATATCAATTGGTCGGCCATGGCTGATTGCCCTTTCGCTGCTGTGCCGGGCCAGATCAATCCAACACTCCTGGACGACGATCTATTTCATATCAATCACAAGGGTTTCCACCGGATCTTCGTCGAGATCACTAAGTCCGCGCCGGAGCTTCGGATGGTATCCTACACACTATCCCGCAAGTTTCATGCATATCGGAAGGACGGATCCGGAGGGTTTGTTCGGGAGCTGAAGCCGATGGATTCTCAGGGACACTAGATGGACACTTGTCAACAGAATGAGCATTTCGAAATTTTCTAAAATTTATTCTATTTCTCGAATTTTCTGTCCGGAGTGTCATTTTTATGATGTATGCAAATTAGTAGGCTAATTATAGATCACACGTGCATTGCAGCAGCTACTGTTCGGTGTTCAGTCGATATAATTTTTTTGTGTGAAATATATATCGCAATGAAGAGTCGTTGAATGGATGCGATAACTTTCGTCGGATTCATCTAAGCCCAAAGGCATTCAGTCGTAATCTCAAATTATATCACATAGGTACTTTTCTTACCGCTATTTCATTTCATTTTCTTATCGCATACTATTTCTTACCGCTGCGATATTTTCCCCCTGATATATTAGTGTAATACAATCTACCAAAGAACAAACATCTCATTGCTAGCTTGTTCCACCTCCATAAGAGACAGAGGTTCGAATGAAACTGCGCTTGGATTCAGGGGCTTTGCAAGCTCTTTAAAATAAAATTGTGTTGTTTTTTGTGGGGGCGGCGGTCGTCTACAAAAAATGTTTATAACGCCACTAGATTAATTTTTTAACGAAAGCGGAGGGGAAATTATCAGGTGCGTTGCATATCGAGTCGTGTTCAGTGTCATTCTTGCAATGCGGTCATTAACTGGGTACCACTGGCTGACGAGAAAACGGCGACATTGCTAATAACGGTAATGCCTACACCCCTTTGCCGGTGTTCTGGGTACTGCCACTAAAGTACAGTTTGTACGAAGGATGAAAAGGTACGCTACCGCCTGGAGCTGGATGTTAATGTTCATGCAACCCGATCCAGGAAATGCTGATATTTCTTTCATGGCGATTTCGCTAACAAATCGTGTGCTGTTTTGAGCGAGAGTTCGCAGATTAAATGGTGCAACACGGCATAGAAATTTACCCACTCGAGAACCTCTCAGCCTTCTGGACCGGGGAACCGCATCGCATTCCCGGTGATGGCGTAGTGTTTGTGATTGCACAGTCGAGTGATATTTATGGGAAAGTTTCTCATTGGGATACAGCTGGGTTTGTGAGGTTTTAGGTATTTTGAGCACCACCGGCGTGATCACGGAAGATTGGTTAACGGACAGAATAAAGCAGGCAGAATCAAACATGTACTGCGGCTATTTCTAACGTCACAGAAGCTCAGGGCAGTCAAAAAGTCTGAATGACACAAAAACGTGATTGATCGACCTATTATACACTTGGTGATTGGCCCTACTCAAGACTGCAACGCAGACTACTCGTAAAGGTGACACATTGGTAGAAATATGAACGTATCAAATTACACAAGGTTGGACAGTTTATTGGAGGATGAGAATGAATTACAGAATCTGATCGATCCGCTATATTAAAAATAACAATACAGTACTATTTGGCTTCAAGCCTGCGACGGGACCATGAGTCGAAACACCACAGCTGTTTATGGATAGCAGTCACGAATATTGCTCGTTAGAATTGGAGCATACTTCCATGGTAGATCACCTGTTAGCCACATCAAGGCAATTTTCATTCTATTTCAGACCCGAAGGGCGACTTTGGTTTCTGCCTTATATCCCAATCACTCTGTTCATTGGAAGTATGTATATATATTTATAATGATCGAAAGTAAAATCTTTAAATCTTAGCCCCGATTATGCTTTAGTCCGTAGGGGCTCTTATATCCGCCCTTGTCCGATAGCGATAACATCAGCGCTCATAACAATCAAAGAGTGCCATGAATCGGTAAGAAATATGACACCTAAAGCAATGTGGCAGAGAGAGAAATAAGGCAAGACACCTGGCTTATATGTTTGAACATAACACTACGAGTGTGATTAAACTGCAATTACACATGTAGACCTGTTACAGTAAGTTACGGGTACCCACTACCCTGGTCTGGCTTTCCATCGGAAGAGCCGAGCCAGCCGTTTGTGATGAGCAGATTCAAAGCCATAAGCTCTGGCTGTGAGAGCCGAGCCTAGGGGACATGGTTAGGGAGAAGTCAAGTCGAGTCAGCGGATGAAAATTTGGTTCTTCAGCAGTGTTGCATTAAAGCAGTGCAGACGTTCATTTGTAAATAAAGTCCATGTTCAGGTAATTGCTGAAATAGCTGTTTACGAATATCCACATTGTAGTAAGATAAGTTTATTGCCATACAGCCAGTCGGCATGACCACAATATTCTGTGCCTGCCGTTGCCCAGCACTAGTGTACCGTTATCGTTCTGCAGTAATTTACAAGAAACGCTGCGCGTTTCTAAAATTATACTTTTTTTGGTGTAGTTACAACTTTAGCTCATTGGTTGAAAATGGCTAATTAGATAAGAATAGTGTTGAGCAGAAAACTCTTTTAGTGCTGCAGTGACAGTACATCGATTATTGTGCTGGAAAACTGCACACCAGCGTGAACAAAAACGGTAGTATTTTTAGATACAATTCTGGTTTGTATATATACAACACGTAGCGATCTGGATTCGTAGACTTCTGTTGGAAAATTAGGAAAGCTATAGGTATTTGCAGTTTAGCGAATTATAAAAAATATGTTGGTGCAAGCACGACGTATAGTAATTCCTTCATTCCGTACATATTCTGTTATTCACAAGGATTGATCTATAATTTTAAAAGCCTGTAGGGCTGTCTGCAGTTTAAAATCTTTGAATTTTCTCTCTGCATTTTGACTAGATTGTGCATGGGTTAGATGCTAACGTGTGTATTGCTTGATGTCTCACAGTAACATAAAACCTATTGTCTTTAGTTACATAACTTAACTATCTACATAACTCTACTATCCTACATAACTTTGTTATGGTCATTATGTATATGTAACATAAATTTAGTGTCCGTTTGTGAATTAATATTAATACGAGTTGAGGTCTAAAACGATTCCGACGCACATGAATAATATGAAATTGAGCAGATATATTTTCAGGATACAAACATCTACACTACTATATCTTCGTTTTTAAGTTTTAGTATTTATATATTTACTGGGTGTTTCAATCAAGAAACTTAGTAATCCTGTTGTCTACTGACGGTCGTAACATTCTACTTTAACTTTATGTTGCATATCAAATAAAACTGCTATAACTGGAACTTTCGAGAGCGTTGTCACGTAATACAGCATTTTATTTATACGGTATACCTAAATATATGTGGTGAAATGATTTTGTTCGGCGGTTTCCTTTCGATTTTTGTTGACCAATTCAGGATTTTTTTTCATTTTACAGAGTGCGCATTTGGCTGCGCAAATTTCAGCCGGACTGCGCTAAATTTTCAGAGATTGCGCAATATTATTAGGATTTTTTTACACTTTTTGCCTTCAATACGATTATTTTTCACCCAAAAACTGTGTTTTTACTTTCACTTGTTTAATATATGGTATGCACTATGCAGTGGACATGTACACTTCTTTTGATACAACGTATGTTTTTGTGTTTGTTCAATATGAATTCGCGTTCGTTGTTTTTTTAGCGTGACAATGTTTTTATTTTTAATGTTTTTGTTCAGTGTTGTTGATGTGTTGTGTTACACTATAGGGCACTGACGATGCGTCACGCATTTGCACACATACACACACATAGTGTTGGTATTTTAAAAATGATTTTCAGGACCACAAAATCTAAAAATAGGGGGGTTCCCCTGGCCAATTTTTTTCTGAAAAAACACTTAGGCATTTTTTCCACTTAGGCATTTGACATCATTTATGAACTAGCAAATTTACAGTTCATCTATTGAAAAAAACGCTATCCATGAAGAAAAACATGACCCCATAAGCACTGACCCAGGTACATTTGACTTGTATAGCTAAATCCAACTTATTCTGTCTAATTTTGAAAGTTACTTCGCTTAAACTATGCTTTCAAAGTCTTGGTGTTATCACAAAATGTCACCACAACTGTGCCAACTTCCGTGTGCAAAATGCAAATTACCATTGAGCTTTAATGTCACGTGATCTAGTTTTAATTTGTGTTTTGTTTTTGTTTTTGTTAATAAAAAAACTTTTGTGAACAAAATGATTTTTCGGCGTCGATATTTCTCAATATTTTATTTTTGGCCCGTTATTTTGGATTTTTCCTCAAAAATTTTACTGCGCAAATTTATGCGCAAATTTCAGGCGAACTGCGCTAAACCTAAAAAAAGTGCGCATTTGCGCAGTGATTTGCGCAAAAAAAAACCCTGGACCAATTCACATTTTGTGAACTAAAAATATGTACATTAGCGGTGTCGCTTTGGCTTAACTTCTTTCTCCAAAGTCAAAACACATTTTCTTATATCTTTCAGTGTATATATAATCACATTGCGAAGTGGGTTGCTAATTGAGCGGCGTTCGTTTCCACATGTGTTGCGTTATACGATCGCAATGAGAGGTTCCTTGCCCCACCAACGGTTTCTAAATAGCGTACGAGGCTCAGGCTAAAGTACCAGGTTTCCTAGCTAGCTCATTTGACCATCTAAACCACAGAATTTGTGTAATAAACGTTTACCAAGCTAACAGTGATCTTGGTAACCGCCACCATGTTTTACGCATGTGAGTAGTCTGTAACCATCAGGCTTGGTCAGATTCAGTTAGATTACTGTCATGTTCTACATATACGAGTATATATTATACAAACTTCAAGCTTGGTCAGACTCAGCTATTGCAGACATTTACTTCATCACGCCTCATTTCAGAAGTTTTACGAAATAGTCACTTTTGGGAAAATATATCTGGAAATTTCGTGAAGCATGAGAGTTGGGAAACCTAAAGAAACAGGAAGGTTGAGAAATTTCGGGAGACGGGCAACGAGGAATTTTGCGCAACTGGCTAGTTGCTAAGGTTTGGGGAATGGTAAACGAACGAGCTGAAAAATTTCCTGTCTGGCCATATGGCAAACAGGAATGTCAAGATGTGGAAAACTGGAGAATTTTAGGAAAGCAAAAGTTGGAAAAATATGGAGCCATGGGAAACGGCAAAATATTGATAAATAAGAAAATTGGGAAATTTCCTATGCACAACTTTTCCGCTTCTCAAATTTTGGGAAAAGAAATGTTCCGATTCCCAACATCTTAGGAAAGGACAAGACTGGGTATTCAGAAGACCGACAAATTTTGTAAATAGCAAAAAGTGTCCATTTTAGCAACCACACATATAATTATAAAAAAATATGGACCGCCCATCCTATCATACAGAACTAGTTACTATATCAATAGCGAATACCCCTGCTAGTCCGCTCGACAAATGGATCTTTTCAGTAAAACTAAACCAATTTCTCCGCAATATATATTTGTCGAAAGTTTGAATCATTCATAGTTGGCACATAAAATTGTTTTAAGGTCAATTTGAACAGAAGATTTTTCGGTGCGAAGACACCATAGTACAATGTCGATGTTCGTTATAAATCGTTGCAGTATATTTCTAGCAGTAGCTTGTCTAATAGGTAAATTCTGAGTGTTGAATATGTATTTTAGTGAGGCATACACAATATGTTGCACATCAACTTATAAAATGGGACGAATATCAGCCACCTTGCTTGAATGGTTAAGGAGATATATATACTCGCTCATTGTGCATTTAAAGGCTAACAATGTACAGATGCTTAGAGGATAAGTTGCTCTACAAAATGAGACTAAAACACATATGGCTCCAACGGTTGCTGAAATATTGGTGTTTTCGTGTATTTTGGGTCTTATTGCATTCGAATAACCTATTTTGAACCTTCATTGCGGTGTAAAGAATGAAAATTGCAGCGTAAGATATAAAGCTACAACGGTTGCGGAGATTTTGCCGTTTTCGTGTATTTTGGGCCCCATGGGCCCATTTAAAAATCTGTTTTGACCCAAAGTTAAACTTAAGGTGACCCAGCCAACCATCCTATTCTGTCATTACCGATATCGAATATCGACCAAATTTTATTCAAAAATACAAAATAGGATGGTTATTGGGGTCACTTTAAGTTTACTCGCGCATTACATCTTGAGAGAGGCATATAGAAAAGGATTATATACAATATTATAGATGCTTATTTGTTTTCCAAAATTAGCCAAATTTGACTTTGGTATCTACACCGTTTCTGAGATGCAATTAATAACGTGATTTTCCAGCCCGGTTCAGGACACGGCCCCAGCCCACTCGGTGGCTTTTGGGGGAGGAAGGTGCTGGAATTTGGCTTCACGCACACAAAGTGCCTAAATAGATAGGTTATATCAACCTTTGAAATGAGCTACCGCGTGAATCAATCGGCACATACAAAGTTGAGTTATGTTTGTAAAAAATTAAAACACAATAACGTACCTTGTATAGTGTATTTCTTGTAATATATATATAATTACAATCATATAACTAAGTAGTCATAATAGACTATTATACTTATTATTTATTTTATGTAGTAAATCCACGTGCCCAAGATCGTCGGCCTGGGGAGCAGATGGTTTCAGCCGGGTAAATTTATTAAATTTTTAAACTCAATTTCCCCAATCTCATCTTGACCGGCAATTCTAAACAAAAATCTTTGATGTTTACATGGGTCTATAGATTTTTGGGTTAGCTGGATACGATGAATGCAAATGCAGTTTAAGACGAAATTCCCAGTCTCCGTTTTCTGCTTGAGCTATATCTGATACAACCCTCTTGTTATCAAAGAGTAATGTACTTCCATATCGGCGAATACGATAAAATGTTACCTGTAATCAGCGACAGTTCTTTTTTTGGCTGAAACTTTACTCGCTGCAAGTCATTCATCGACCACTGACTGGCATCGTGCACTGCAAATTAGCCTGCGTTAATTTTAATTCAGCGTGAGCTGTATTGTTTGACATAGCTGAAAACGCACCGAACCGTTTCATATTGAGTTAAACTAATTCTGACTGCTAATTAAAACATATAGGAGACTCGGGTAATCTGGACACTTTGCCACTGCTAATTTTGCACCAGTTTAATCCGTACACTTTCATGTCCAATCCCGACAGTTTTGTTCAATCCCGACACACTTAATTTTTAGTTAAAAATGTTAACATTAAAACAACTAAAAACATAAAAATATATGGAAAAAACACAACAAAGTACCAAATAACTATATTTGGCGAATTTTTTGATCATAGTCAAAAATATCTACAGTTGAAAATATGTGATTTCTGTCTCATATGTAGGCAGACAGGTTAGACAAATGAAGACACCAGTGGTCAAGTTACGGCCGCACGAGCCATGGGACCATAATAGGCAACCATTGCAGCGTGCCCAATTCGAACCAGCTATGTAGCGCCCACCACATATACCGCAGTGATCGTTGGCCGACGATGTTGATGTGCTTGGCTGGTCAGAAGTGCGCTGGAATTGAGAGGCATCACTACAACCATTTTTCGACGGTGTCGGATTGAGATGGGCTGAAAACATAAATCAGTTAATTAATCAGTCATTTAATACAAAATTTTAACTTATCATTCCAATCAAAATTATACTAATGTATCTTCTTTTTTTGGAAGGAAATAGTTATTATGCCATCAAGTTTTCTGGCTATCTAAAATCATTGTACGTGCTTGAAAAGTTAAAAATCTTCCTACATTTGTAACACAACGACTAGGTAAACGCAATTGTTGGTTGGCAAGGGGGAATCTGAAAAATCGAAGTAAACTGGCACGAATTGGTATTAGTCATGACAACAAAATTAATTAAGTAATTTTTATTATCGTCGGATCTTTATATGTAATCGATCGGTTAAGCCTATGTGCCAAACTACGGTTCAACCAAGTGACGCTAAACAATATTTCAGGGACTGTCATGTTTTAACCCTATTTATCCTGAATTTTTGAAATGGACTTTAAAAATTATTTAGCATTAAAATAACGATATTTGGATACTAAAGTGCCGATTAGAGCGAAACATGTAGAAATCAGCTTTGTTGTTGGCTCAGCACCAATGGTTGTTCCAGAACAACTTCAGGATAACAATATGTGCAACCACAAACAAACTTTAGTAAAGATATAAACAAATTTAATACAAGAAGTATAGCATAAATCTCAATTCAAAACTGAATTATAACTTATGTTATAGCGATATTTTTGTCACTCAGTCAGAAAGCTTTACTTAAAAATATCTTTCGTTTGGATCCATTTGTACCAAATCCTAGCCATGTTGCTATTTTGGATTTTATTTTGTTCAAACAATACGAAACACAACTTGATACTAGCATGTTATACTCCATTTTGATCGAAAATACTGAAAAGAATAATCTGTAACCGAAAAGAATAACATGTAAAAGTCGCGCTCTTAAAAATTATAGTGTGGAACATATAACTGAATGACCAACATCCGAATGTGTGCAAATATTTATCATTTCTTATTTGTGGTGAAAACGATAAAAACAGTTGCGGTGTTTGTATAAACAAAGCGATTTTTCACATTTAGTACATTTTACAAATGTGTAACCAGGCTTCCTTTTTAACTCGGAGCAGTAACAACACTTTTCCTGCTTTTCAGTAAAATCTGGGAAGTGTCCAACATTGTCAAATCGGACAGAAGGCGGCGGCAATGGGGCACACGCAACTCGCCCGCGCTTTGCTGCAGGTTGTGCATTCGCCAATAGCAAGGGTCTTCCGCGTCGACACTGTACAATCTTTCCGGATTTCATTAGACTATTGGCTACATTACATTGAAATTCCCGTAAGCGCATTACTTCTTTCTCACCAATTTGCTCACACTGACGCTTATAAAGAAGCCAAGCATTCATTGTAGCTATGTTGAGAAAAAAGAACGCTAACTTCATATATGGCTTCTTTGTGCCAAGTCGAATTCGATACAATCCGATTAAGGAGTCTGCCTTATCTACTCCACCCATGTGAAGATTATACTCCTGCACAACTTTCGGACGAGGCACAGTAATATGGTTCTTGTCGGCTACGGACCAGCGGCGTACTGGTTCAGTCATATTATTTCCCAAATGTGTTGACACTAAATTAACAATGCCATTATCAAGCCATCTCACCACAGTAATTCCGGAATTAGCATAAGTAACCGAATCATACGAACCCCTGCCTTGTTCCTTCAACTCCTTCTCGGACTTCAGCAATGATGCGGCGCCCCTCAGCCTATTTGCTCTAATTGTTCCGACAGACCAAATGCCCATTTCCTTTAAATGTTTTAGCAGCTGAATGGACGTGAAGTAGTTGTCGAAATACACTTTATGTCCAACGCCAACAGGAATTGTTTCGCACAGTCTGGCTACCACCGCCGACGCAACGCCCAGTGTTTTGCGTGATAATTCGTTGTCATAGCACCTGTGTAAACTTCGAAGTCGTATACGATACCGCTCACCCCGCATCTCGCCCAAATTTTCAGACCCCATTTATGCGGTTTGTTAGGCATGTATTGTCTTATACCCCACCGTGTTTTGGTAGGAACCATCATCTCGTCGACGGAGTGTTTCTCCTCGGGTTCTATCCGAAGACAAGAGTTGCGAAATTCTTCAATAAACGGTCTGATCTTGAACAAATGATCGAATTCTGGATCATCACGAGAAGGAATTTTAGAATTGTCGTTAAAATGAAGATGTTTTTTCAAGTTTTCAAACTCGTTTCTTGGCATAACTTCTGCTATTTGAGGCACCCTAGTTGACGGAGCCCAGTACATCCGATACGAAGGATACGGAAGGACGCCCATTAGCAAGAGGATGCCAAAAAATTGCTCAATTTGTTCCGATGTATAAGATGATAGAGTAGAACCACTAGAACTGATCGCTTTTTGCGTAGCATAAATACAGGTCTGTTCCCTGCAATAATCAATCATGTTAGCAGTGATGAACCTGCGGAAATAATGAATTGGCTCCTCTATTCCGTTTTCAGGTTCTGAAAACCTGATCCACTGAATCCGCTGTCGAAAACACATGACTGGTGTTTACGCCATCGGTAATTGTCGGCCTGTTGATTAGAAATCTGTTGTACTTCGCCGTCAAGATCAGTAACAAAGTCTTCATCTTCGGGATCACTATAGTCCAGGTTGAGATCATCATTGCCAGTACTGTACTCATCCGACGATTCCTCAGAAAGCTCTTCATCCTCGCTTTCGAGCCCATTGCTGGTGACAACGTTCTGATACTCGGTAGTTGTTTTTATACCACTATTCAAAATTCGAATTTTATCCAGCTTGAATTTTTTAGACATTCTTATTTTTTTAGACATTCTTATTACACATGTGCAATTGTTATGACTCAAATAATTGCTAAAATGCAAAATGATAAAATTAATTAAGACATTATACTTATCAACGTGCAAGTTATAATACAGAAGCTCCTGAAACGGCGGGATCCCAGCTACTGCGGCGGAGGCGCGCAAGGCATTCATTTTTTGCAATGCCCCTATCCAATTAAACAATGCTTATCTTTAACATTTTCATACACGAACACGGCTCTCGAAATCATAGGAATAAGCCGATTTTTTGCAACTATGTACTGTTACGCTGGCAGCTTGAATTATTATAGTTGTAAATAAAAAGATGATGCAAAGATACTTAGATGCGATACGAATATCTTCCTATTAGAACAGAGTTGCAAACCACAGCGCAAGGTTACAATCGTGATGATCTACTGCTACGATAACCAACTTAACATAAGCAATGACCTTCTTAGTCGAGCGCACATATTCTATTTGTAATCGGTTAAATATCTAAATATTGTGCAAATAGTGTACTTATAACTACAAGAGCTAAGCACTTCCTACATACCATTATTCACTCGTAATGCATTCATACGTCCCAAAGTTGTTGCACAACTCATGTTTTACACGCACCGGAAACAAGAGAAATAACGCTATACGGAAGAAAATACGTAACATACGCTCCTCTATACCTGTAAAATAAGGTTATATTTTTTCTATGCGTTGTAATATAGAGGATCACCTGGTGTAGCCCCACTAACATCAATAGCTAAAACATACTGAGAGCGACATGGTTTCGCGCGCATCCTAGCTAAACATTTACGATTTCGAAGCTTGTTCCTAGCTACAAATTAATAAACTGACGATCGTTTATATAATGTATTTTGATTGGCCCCTTGCTTCGTGCTGTTGTCGCTTTAGCCAATAATGATTTAGTTGTTGGTGAACAACTCCAGGATGAAGAGGGTTAAACAAAGTCTAATTAAATTGGTTAAAGTATTTAAATATGCTCAAATTTGCTCAAATTAAGTTAAATCGTTTTATATTTACCACAATTGGAATGTACCTGTGCTTTCGGAAATAACGTGTTACAAGTTTTTCGTCAATATCATATGAGCAATAGTTAAGTGATCAAAATATTTAATTAGTGGATAACAACATTGAGGTATAACTAACTTAGAGCTTCGAGACGCAGGAGCTCGCTATATTCATTGGCGTACTTTGTTTCAATTTCCGTCAGAGCGTGTCTCATATCGTCCACTTGCCATTGCTGCACTTTACCGCGGTTTAGATTGCACTTTCGTTTCTGAGAGCAGGGGTTATTTCGCTGAGTTCCGGATGAACGGCCTGTGCCTGTAGATTTTTTATATTCTTTCCGCGCTAAAGGTAATCGCGATTTTTTACGACTGGTGCTGTCATATATTTCACCGGTAGCATTTTTGCACCTCGCCATTTAGTAATTATTTAGACAACGTATATATAATATTAGCCTGAATATAAGCGAAAAAATGTTTAAGAAATCTTATTCAAATTACAAAAAGCTTCCAGCGCATTATGTGATGGGCTTTGGAATAATCTTTACGCGTTTTGTACAATCGACAATTGGTGGCGTTTCATCAAAACGATTCACGCGTTTTATCAAAACGCGTTACTTGTTTTGTCAAGATGATTGAAGCATTTTAGCAAAGAATTAACGCTTTTAAAAATAATTTACACGTTTTAAAAACTCTTTAAGTTTTTTGAACAAAATGATTAAGGCGTTTTTTATGCAAAACGCTTTAAGCGTTTTGATACACGTTGTAATTTGGATAAGCTTCCCAAAGTCCAATGCAATACTATAACTTTCTTATAATTACCCCAAAATTCAGTTAAATAACATCCTACAACCGCAACCTTTTGTTTATTTTTCAGTGAGAGATGCTTTATCAATCCTAAAATATAACACCAAATCAAGGAGTGTCCGGATTAAACTTAGTGTCGGGGATAAACTGCTAAATGTCGGGAATATACTAACGGTGTAGGGATTAAACTTAGAAGAAAAAAATAGATATTTCTATAAATCAGCGAAAAAATAAAACGAATTTTTTGTCAGTGATAAAAAACCGCCCTATCTAACTAATAAGCAAAAAAATCTAAAAAAATTGAGATCTTTCAATTGCAAACAATGCAAAACTCTGGGAACAAAATAGCACAAAAACAGCCAAAAAGAACAAAAAATTAGACTGCGCTCAATTCGATCAAAATATCTTCATACCTATGCGACCAAACTCATCTGCGCGTTAATATGTTGTGGAAAAACGATAGAACTACAGTCTGCCAAAAAATCAAAACGCTGAGTAAAATAATAACCGAGATATGACACCAAATGTTTGGGAGTGTCGGGATTATCTTGAGGTACTGATGTGTCGGGATTACCCGAACTTCCTATAACTCAGAGTTGAATTCCAATGAATTCTAGACCAGATTGAGTTTATTTAGCCCAAATGAGCGACAATAATCTTACTCCGAAGCTCTAAGTCAGAATGTTAACTCAGTGTGAGTCTGTTTTATCATACTCGGAATCGCTTAGTTATATTTTTGCCCTAGCTCACTAATTTCCAATAATATAAATTTTTAAGCTATAAAGTGTAGAAGGTCTGTCGGCGTAGTGGGGGAAGGTAAAATGTCGTGTGAGGTCCTCGGGCGCTGGGGGAGGGGGGTTCCGCAGACAGACCACACTGAAGACCTGTATTTTCGCAAATTTTTGCTAAAAATTCCGCATCCAATCGGCACACGGCGATAGTTTCGTAGCCTCCAATTGATTTCGACACCTATAATAGTTCAATCCCTTAGGGGTACCCCTGGCACACCTATGGTTTAAGCCATTACAGCAAAATAATAACATAGAATAACAATTCCAAATTTTTGCAACACATAAATATGAACAACTTGATTTTTCTGCATAGATTGCAGTTTTCGCACCGAAACGATTTCACCAATTTCGTCCAGTCACCGCACACTAATCGGCAAACTTCTTTTAGTATTTTGTAGTCCAAATGAGACACTACCTCTGGAATAAAGTTCATCAGCTTGTTAATCATTCGAGGCTTTCTGGTGTATTCTTGTTGCCTGAGAACATCTCAAAAAATCACGTCGCTAATCCAGGCGGCGAGCAGGCCACTCAAAGGCATCCCCGCGACGGAGGTTTCGCCATAATTGATGTAAATGACTTGAGTGGTCTGATTGATTGATTAAGGTCTGATTAAGTGGATTGATACTGCATGATCATTGAGCCAAATTTTTGGTCGGTCCTTTTTAACCCAACGCTTGGATTAATTTTTGACAAAATTGAGACATCTATATTCAAGTTAATGCGGCGTTTACGTTATAAAGAATCCCATGTGGAAGTTTTGCCTCCACCACCATCAATTACACGGTGTTTTAAGACACCGTGCTGTTTCTGATGGCATTTAAATATATTCAGTAGTGTCGATAATAGTATAATCTAGGCTACACCGTAAAATTTAAACACTTTATAACGTGTTTGTGGATCGTGTCCTTGACACTGTCAGTTTCAAATAGGTAGATTCGAACACTAAAGCTGAATTGACGCTGTGTCATACTCCATCCATTTTATGGTCCATGCCAACTTTAGGGGCCTAAGTATAATGCATGCCATGCCGTTCTCGATATACTAAGCCTTAGCTTAAGCTAAGGCCCCTATATGAACCATGTACTAAGCTAAGTCGGGGCTGCCGCCCCCCGCTGTAACTTTTTCTAACGTTTGGCCACTAGAGTTAACATGGGCTTAGCGTGCGCAATTCAGTTGTAACTACTCAAGCCCATTGTTAATATAGAAGAGACTCAATATCAAGTTTGACTAAACATTTTTGCAAGCGTTATACCAGGTATACCGAGAACGGCATAGAATGCGTTTCACTCACGCCCCAGATTGGCCGTATTGACACTAAATCACAGATTTACTTTTACATTGGCCGTCTTTCGTATCTAATATATTATCTGCTCATAATCAAACAAATATATTTAGTTTATTCTGACACAGTTTATAGTAGTTAGAGTAGGTACGTCACAATAAATATCTTAAACTGGTCAAAAACGTTACATCTGCCTATAAATCAACGGTACAGTTTTTAATAGATTCATTGACATTAATTACAAGCTCACTGCAGTGGAAAGTCAACATACCAACTACTAGTTTATTATTGGTAGCACGCCATTTCCCCCGCGGCGAAGTGCGAGAAAATTTTATTAAAATTGAGCGTAAAATTGGCAAAAATGGGTCCTCGGGGCGAATGTCAGATTTATTCAGCCCTGGAGCACCTCCCACAAGGTGGTCTACCCCTGAAACATGAGAGGGTGAGGATGTATACGCATGCATATATTTAATTTCAGTAAAAGCGCGAGCTTATTAGTTTTCGTAGCTGCTAAAATAAATATAGGCATATAAAAACGGGCTGTGCAGCAAACTACGTGCTTGAAATCACTAGAAGCGTGCAATTCCTCAATTTATCGTGATTTTACGAGAATATATCTTGTCCCGAAAATCAGAGAGAAGTAAAGAAGAGAGGGTTGGTTTTTAAAAACAGCGCTAAATTTCTACGATAGTAGAGATTCAGGCCAATAGACCAGTGTTTTGCTCACAAAAAATTTACGGTTTTTGCCTTACAAATTTGTATCAGTTGGCAAAATAGTACTGACATTTTTGATAACGACAATGTAAAACCCAATTGTAATATTGAATTTTTGAAATTTATCCGGAGCAAACACAAACAATTTTGAACACATGCAAGAAAATTACATAAAACCCTCATTAGAAACTGCACTTTAAAACATATTTCGCGGTTACAACACTGTGAGGACATTTTGTCCCATAAACGTGTTTCAAAAATTAAAGCCCTCATAGTAATATTGCTACTACGTTGAAATGTTAGCTTGGTTAAACCTGCTAATGTTTAAACAAAATCAAGGTCGGCATAATAAGTATGACTATAGTAAATTTTGTCGCTATTTTTACATGTAGTATAAATAACAGATATTTATCGCACCAAATAGCAAATAGGAACCTTATCCCTTTCCCACATGAATTATTGTGTGTTGCACAATGTTGAGCAAATTTTGTCGCAGCGGTTCATTGCACGTAGCTGTTTTTGCTAAAGCCTTGTAGTTAGCCATTACGCTATTTAGGAGCCGTTGCGCGGTTCTACAAGGGTCACGTAGCGAGCGACCATGAGTGCAAACGCACGCCATAAGATCAAATCGATTAGTGCTACGCGTCGCAATTTATGCTTTCATACGTGACTGAATGCAGGAAATGGTTAGTATGGGTCTCTAAATCTACTAACCTGACAATTTCTAAAATAAAATGGAATGGAGAGCTACCAAAATGATGTCAATATCTAAATGAGATAGCTATATTTTCACCCATCTTACATCCATAAAAGATATCTGTACAGAAGCAATACCATTAAAGATCAAAACCAAAGATTCTTGCCGTGAGTGAAATACAATATGATAAACATACTGAGTCTGGTTATAAACTCTGCAGTAAAAATGTATAATCTTCGAATTTTCTCCCAAAAACGCAATTTATTATAGAATTAAAAAAAGATTATAACAAAATTCCGAACCCATAATACGAAGTTAAATTGAAAATATCAATAACAGCACATATAAAACAAATTTAAAAATAGTGTATAATAAGTCTTAGGCTAAGCACAAGTTTGTGTAGATGTATTACATTAAGCAAAGTAGCTCTAGTTCCAGAATGTGAAAGAGCTGAGATTTCCATAGCACATGCAGCGTGCATCAAACAAAGTACGTCAGTTTATGCAAATGGTATCTTAATCTGCTAATTAGAGAGGGGATGGTTACATTAGGTACTGTCATTAAGCACTACAGGTACACCCTTATGTGACATTCATAGGCTAAGAAGAAAAAATAAGCAGTATGGTACATAGTGTACAAGTCGCAAAAGAATTTTGGCATAGTGACCCGTAGCCACATTCATGCACTTAATACTCAACACTTAAAATGATTTTAAAAAAGCTAATTTAATTATGGGCTAAGATATGTTATATTATCCCGATACTGGAAAATTATATATATCATCAGGATTAACCACACAAAGCACTATTGTCACGCTCAGAAATAAAAGCAAAATTTTGGTGAAGCGTTCGCGAATAGCAACTGAACAGCTGTTGATTTAATATCCGAAAATTTATTTTTATTTCTGGGCGTGACTGTACAAGATAACAAAATACAAATTTTCAATTTAGTTTTATCTAAACAATAAAGTGCTGTTTTTTATAAGAACAGAGTGTACCATTGTTTTATATTGGTGAACTTTTCGATAATTATATAAAGTTATGCAAATATGCGCAAATTATATCTATGTAAATCAACACCAATTGGTTCACCTAACGTTAAACTTTATGGAATGATAGCTAGTAGTGGGCAGCGGTCGTGAAAGCTGTCGGTCTTAAAACTATACTACTGCGACTTTTTTGCATACGTACAATGGCCTAATAACCAACATGCAAGGATTTTGGGTTCTTTTCCATTATCCCCCCTAGCCCGCATTTGGCCAAAAATGGTCAGGTTCTGGAAATTTTGGTGTTTTTGTGATCCTCGAGACCTTCCCTATATTATTGGCTTTAAAACCGGCCGTTGTCTAATACTATTAATAGCACTTGCACATAATCTGTTGAATAATATAATACTGAAACTATCAGTCCCCATTGCCGCTTACATAGGATATGATGTTTTGAAGCCATAGATTTGTGCTATAACCTTCTTTTTTTAATATATTTGCAGATAATAGAGACCGTCTCGACCATAACATGACCGTTAAAATGGAACTTTTCTGTTAATTTAACCTTTTAAACTGATAATTTTGGATTTTTAAGCTTTAAAGAGTTGTGCTACGCTCTAAAATGCCATGACAAGCGGTTGCGTAGCATGCGGCGAAGTTTGCTAATCACCATTTTTTAGCATAACGCGCAATAGCATTAACATACAAAATGACTTACATGATGAAGCAGACTAGTAAATGATTTAACGTAGATATATTGAGCTACTATGCTCTGCAACTCTATGTGGTAACTGCATTGTTAAGAGATCCTTTAAAATATCTGGCAATATACACTAGAATTGTCCACGAAAATGGTCATTTTTTGTTTGAGATAAATTATTTCAAAAATTATGCACGAGTTAATTTAGCTTGCGCCCATCGACTACCCTATTTTGTAATAACCGAAGGCAAATGACAAACCGTTCTTTCGAAACAAAAACGGAAATTTCATCGGTTTTTCGGTAATAGAAAATTGGCAAAATCAGAAACAAGTTCCAAAAATTACACCGCGTGTTGTAACAGATTTTGTCGATTTTGAACTTGCATTGAAAAACCTAATGCCTATCGTCCTTTGATTTGTATGTGTCGCTGTTTGCGAACAAATTTAACGTAATAGTGACGTCACAAATTAATCGGCCTCTTGGTTTAGCTTGCAGTGTTCGCAAACAAAGCCAGCGAATCCAAATCCGGTAGATTTTCTGTCGCAAAAGATTCGGTAAACTTCGTTGAAATTTCGCGAACATAAATTTGCCGGATTACTATCGAGAGTTGTGCGTTCGCGAACAGTTTTGCTCCGAATTACGGTTTACCAAAAAACGTTCGGTAACAGATATTTAACTGAAATAGCAAAATAGGATTATTGATGGGCGTGGGTTAAGTTTACTGTCACATTATACAATGTGCGCTCCGGATACCAAGGCATAGTTTTTAGTACACATACATTAAACTCACGATTGCATAATTAGTTACCTTGTATTTGTGACAAAGGTTTATACTAGGTTTTGCGATCACTATTTGCCCTGTGTGTTACGTAGGTACTTTAGTAAGTCACTACTTTTTTGCTTAGGATATGAAGGTTGTGCGCAGTAAAAGAATAAAGTTATTGTCCATGTAGAACTGTCCATCTCCAACTTATTGCTTACCACATTACATTAATCTCTCTTGCGATTATAAATTTACTTTACAAAGCTGCGCAGCAAATCTGAAAGGTCCATGACACCAAACACTTGCGACGGAAAATACGGATCCCTAAAAATAATATAGCCCTATTCGTATCTTTCGGCTAACGAGCTTCCAAATAAAATATAAATTCATCCCCTCATCGATAAATAATTATTACGACAGGCATATTTTCCAGATTTATATGTATGCAAAATGTAGTTTAGTTTTCAACTCTTGCAAGAGATTTGCAAGCTTATAGAGATCAATATTGATAAATAGAAAGTGATGATTACTCCTACTATTATACACAACATTTCCCTAGTAATCCAATAATACAAAATAGCATTCTGAAAAAATAGTGACATTCTGCGAATAATTCCATGAACTAGTGATATACAGAAAATGCGTACCATCACCAATATTATATATATGACAAAAACCACTTTCAAAATATTATACATATTATAATACAAACCAGCTACAGATATATACATCACGTTGTCGCTGTATATATTTGGTATAAATTTAATAGAACATTAACTGCGACTTCAATGAGCATAAGTCAATGTACAAGCAAAAAGGAATGTTATATTAAGAAGTACGGTGTCTCAGAGAATGTATCGCAGACGCGAAACGAAAATTATTCCCAAGCTCAGAGCTACATTGTAGAGTAGTAACATTAAACGGATTATATTAAACTTTTAACTACAACTGTAATCAGCAAGCAAACAAGTCTTACAACAATATCCATTTAGCAGATATATGGCCTCCCCACAAAGATTTAGCAGAAGTTTGGTTCCCCCACGCCCAATCCCCATTGTTCATTTGGGCTACTTTCCAGTCTCCCCAGGCAACCCAGTCATTTTGAGGTGACATACACTCAGTCTGTTAAAACCGTCTCAATGAGCTGCATCTTAACCTGTTTTTTATTGGAACATATGCACTAACCGTTTCGCAAAGTATTGTCTTAATTTAAACGCCGAAAATTTTTTATTATGTTAAAAGCTCTCCTTTAATGCATTATGACAGGAATTTCTGTTATGAATATTGCGTAGTTTTTATTCTGTATATGTGCAACTTCCGACGTCTACAAAATAAAGTATTCAAAATGGTAAATTTATTTATTAAAAGACTGAAACACCGCCCACATCATTGGATTTGTATTAGGCTTGAAAGCTTCTACTTCACAGTCGTGTTCTAGAATGGTTTTGACACGTTTCATCGCAACCTGAAATAGAGCGCGGCATTAATTTAATTTAACATAGAGCCTAATAAAATTATTTTCGCAATAGTTACGTACAGAAATAGAGGCAAATTTTTCACGAATCGCTGATCTGCAAAAACTGGCTTGTCCCCCCCCAACTTGGCCGAAACCCCTTGTTCAACTAAATACAAACTTTTGGTGATTCAAAATTTCAAAATGTTTGGTTAACATTAATTACCACTGTTTTTAATGCTAAAACATCTTTTATTGCTTGAAAATACATGCGCGGCAGTAAATGTACATTAATATATGGAAATATTTGGCATTTTTAATCAAAATTTATCGCCCCCAATATGAAATTTTTTCCGGAGAATGAACATGCGCCTCCTTCACCTTTCAGAGGACTGTGGACAGGCCTGAAAGACATTTTATTAACTTAGATGAACTCTGCAAAACCAGATTTTAGCGTGTTTATCTTTTGTAAATAGTAAGCCGCCATCATGGAGACAGGTTGCGACATTTCCTTCGTTCCTGCGCGGCTTGTATTTCTCCAATAGTATTCTTGTTCCATAACTTGATGGGAATAATTAAAGTGCCTTTTTTCCTCAACCAGTCGGCTCTTTCGGATAGTGTTGGCCTGCCCACGACATATTTTCCAGGCCTGTGATAGTGGTCAGATAATCAGCTGTATTTGGCTTCCGCATTGAGTCAATAATTGAACAATTATTGTTAAAAGGGTTTTATTAGCTGTTTTATATATATACGTGCATAGCAAAACACCTCGAATAAAAACAGCTTCTAAACTTGAGTAATGGGTAATAGAAACATATAAAATTTTTTTTGGTCACCATAAAAACCTCTGCTCGTTGCGTTTCATTAGATATTATGCGACTAACTTCGTAATCTTCGTCGGACAGAGGTGAAAAGGCATTTTCAAGAACGTCAGAAGCATGAGCCAATACAATAAGAGACAACATTCGTTTTTCAAGACGGTGAACATCGTTTGTCCAGCGACAAAGGACAGCATCCTGAAAATAAAATTTTAAATAATCGCACGATCACGAAACTTTGCACCGTAAAATCACTTAAGATTTTAATGATATATACATGTCAATATCGTTTAGATGCAAAAGAAATAATTTTATCATAGAAAACTGATGACGTGTACACAGCAACGATGTCGTTTTATACACGTCGCAACAAACATGATCCTAGCATACCTGAACTTTCTTGACAAGCTTTTGTTTCATTGTATTGTCGTGTAGCGGATGCGTTGTCATATCGAACAACAGAAAATTTTGCTTTTCCGTTGTAAGCACACCCTTCTCTACCTATAAGAAACAAAAATATTCAAAGCTAAAGTTGCTGTCACCAAGAAAACTCCCACAGTGGTCTACACTAATTTTATTTTTAAATTCCCTCAGGACATCATAGAAAATTACACTAGTAGCCTGTCTTATCAACCAAGTGGTGAATTCTGAATGTATGTACCAGCTTAGTGCCTTTATAGTTTAACCAATTATTTACAAAACCTATTTTGACAACGCCGCAGTGTAGATAAGCCCAATAGTAACACATAATTCACAGCTACAAAGAGGCTGCATTGCTTTACGAAAAGAGCACACGATATGTCCCGTTATGGCAATATTTTGTTGTGTATTTTGGGTTTCTTGGGTTCATTCAAAAACCCTCCTTTCACTCAGCCCAGCAGCGCAAATTACGACAGTAGAGACATACCATAATGTCGTTACATAGAGCATCAATTATTCCACCAAATGAGCCCAATTCTATAGATGTAACCGAAGTGGTTATAGAGATTGTTTAAACCAATTTCGACTTTGAGTTGCCAATTTCAAAACCTGTTTTTGTCCCAAATTCTAAAAGAGCCTTTTAATGAACCCTTGTTTGCTCTACAAAATAAGACAATTTTACATCAGACATCTCTTGTCGAGATACATTCCATAGCATGTTTTGTCTCTAATGTGAAATCTCTAACCGAATTTCAAAAGCAGAACGTGTCTTCGGATCACTAGCCACTGAACTGTGGAATGCACCTGGAGTTTTAGCGAAACACTAAACTCCGTGTGTACAATGCTGCAGTACGTCCGGTACTGTTCTACGCCTGCGAGTCCTGGGCGATGAAGTCCATCGATGCGGCTCGCATACAAGCATTCGAATGCCGATGCTGGCGTCGAGTACTGGGCGTATCCCACCGCGTCCTCGTCCCAAACTCACAGATCCATCAACTGGCCGGAAACCCTCTAGTTGGCGTTGGCAACGTTAGGAAAAGGCGATTACAATATTTCGGACATCTGCTCCGACTTCCGCCCGATTTCATCACAAAACGCTGTCTCGTTGGCGAAACACCGCCAACATGGAAACGGTCTCGTGGAGGTGTCAGGATGACATGGAACTGAACAATAAACAAAGATCTGGCCTGTCTTCACATGCAGCATCTTTACCAAGGCTGGGACACGCAATGGATTAACATCTGTCAGGATATCGCAAATGATCGAGCGCAGTGCTCTTATCTTGTGGATGACATTTCACGGAGTGCTGGCCTTCAGTCGACAAAGTCAAATTAAGCAAGTAAGCAATGTTTTGTCTCGTCCCTTGCCAATATAACCCGGTTTTTCGGTGTGTTAGAAGAAGTTTTCAAGTACAACTAAATAAATAGACATATCTAATGAGTCATCGCACCAGTCAATCCGGCTAGTGGAATTTGAGTTATCCGTATCAGCCAAAAAAATTTCAGAACCGGACATCGTCGAAATTTACCACCCTGGTCAGTGAGAATTCTTCACATAGCTCGTTTCACTCACTACACTAAGAATTCAATTACTACATGCTATTTTTGATACAGAAAATATTGAATATTTGGCAAAAATTAGCTTAACGTACCAAACCCGTTTTGTTGTTTTTTGGTTAAAAACATAAAATAAAGTTTCTACAACAAATGATAATGCCAACTATATAAATGCAGCAAAACTGATTTATTGTAAAAACGTAAAGCTGGTAAATTTTCATCATTATGATTAAGGCATTGAGGATCATCACCGAAACTCGAAATACGCTATATTCAAACTCAGAACTATTCTCTATCGACATTGCAGAGCGTAGTGAAGCATAGGTACACCTACGCCTTTTACGTGCACAGCCAATCACCTCTCGATAGCATACGTCGATATGCTATGTGTGAATATCACACCATACAGCACAATTTGTAACAAAACTAACACCGGCAATAAGTTTCCCATGCCCGAAAATCCCCAAGTGAAACTTTTCAGCCGCCGCGGACGTCAGAATAAATTTTCTAATTTTAGGTCGAGGAACCACAAATTTGCCATGCGTAACCAACCAGAGAAATAATTCGAAAGTTAAGATAAAATAATCTTGCTTCCGTGAAGGTTACTACTATGAGGTAAAACCCCCATTTTGACCTTTGACGCCGAACCATGAGTGCGCCATACCCCGTACCCATGGGTCGCAGAGCAAAACTAACACCGGCAATGAGTTTTCCTTGCTCAAAAAACTTCCAAGTGAAACTTCTCAACTGCCTAGGACGTCAGAACTAATTTTCGAATTTTGGGTCGAGGAACCACAAGGTTGCCATACGTCAAATGCCACAACTCCAGCACCGCAGCCTTAATCGAAAAACAAAAAGAAGAGACATCGACATTTATCATTTTCCTATTAAATAAAGCCAACCAGAGAAAAAAATTCGAAAGTTAAGATAAAATAACCTTGCTTCTGCGAAGGGTACTAAAATGAGGTAAAAACCCTCATTTTGACCTCTGACCTCAGAACCACACCTCACATCAAAAAACGTTCGAGAATGTACACGGTAAATCGGAATGAGCCTAAGATCATGAAAATACGTCAAATCGTTCCCGAGTTATAGCAGATTACACATACAGCGACGGAATTTAAAAGCTTTCACCCCTGCAACACGCAATCTCCGCAACGTTAAACTACATGAGCACCTGAGAAGACAATAAATTACGCACAAAACACTATTAATACAGACAACAATGTCACAGACATTTTCAACCAACATGACTTAGCGAGCGATATTCGGTAACGCAGAAAACCTGCAAAAACTAATGCTTAGCCAATTATAAGTATCGGGCGGTACTCCAAATATTTTGTATCTTTATTTATAGAACATCAAAAAAGGGTTTGGCCGATATTACAATACCGATACTTATAAGACTATGTCTATATGCATAAGGAAATTCTCTGCCCCTGATGCTTTTTCACAAAGTTAAATGCATTAACTTTTAGGATAGGTAGCTTGGTTATTGGGTAATAACTTTTGAGCCCTTTAATGGACTTGGGTCATCTTTTTAATAATACGATAAGACTATATGAAGTATCTGTCTTGTTGTCCATGCTGGTTTTGAGGTTTTAAGCCTGAGAACGATACGCCACTACTCATATGTGTCAGGTACGTTACTTCGTTTGGACACCCAATGTGGATAAAGTTTCTGTATTTTGCTTTAATATAATCTATATAAGGTAATAATCGATTTTGTGCAATACGACACGAAGACACTTCTTATTTCATCCGCACAATGTAAAGTATTAGCGATAAAATAACATGTTTCTTCGCCGTCACCAGTTCGCCAACGCTTTGAATGTGATAAAAAGTTATAAGACGATTACTCGATGCTGCTAAAATTTGTTTCTAGTAAAACAGTCCAATCGTTTAATGTTTTTCAGTGGCGACATAGAATGTATAGGATAGATTTCTCATTGCTATATACATGACTATATATACAAAAGAATTTGGTACGATTAACTGAAAATTGCTGGAACTCCACTTGATTCACCCAAACTATTTCAAATAACAACGATTAAATTACCAGATTCTTCGCCAATCTTTCGCGGACGTTTCGCAACTGATAACGTAGTTTAAGCGGATTCCACGTTTCTCCTAAACTTTGTTTCTAAGAATAGTCACATATTTTAACCTTTTACAGCTGCTAACATTTTAACACTTTTTGGTATACGGATGGGTATTGCTATAGTGAGACGCTGATCGTCCTGGTGTTTTCAATGCATACTCCTACGCCCGTTCCACTCTTCGTCTCGACAAAGTGTCAACTGATGAGCCATCGGT
Source organism: Trileptium ribeirensis (assembly GCA_030248225.1). Taxonomy (NCBI): domain Eukaryota; kingdom Metazoa; phylum Nematoda; class Enoplea; order Enoplida; family Thoracostomopsidae; genus Trileptium; species Trileptium ribeirensis. The sequence goes on from JASANE010023029.1 coordinate 41,847, forward strand.
GTAACACACAAGCTCCCTTTATAATTTGATAAAAATTGAAAAATCGATACTCCTTACGTGTTCTAATAGAATCTATTTTAGATCGAATATTGTGTTTGGGTAGGTCCACCCGACTTAAACAGTAGTGAAACTCATTGTAGTTGCAACTATTTGGATATTCATAAATATACAATATATTCTGTTTCCAAAATCTGTAATATGAAGCATTATTATATTTGATTTATGTGTTCAACTCTAGTAGCATGAAGTACTATGATAATTGAAATTTCGCCCGAAAGCCAAAGTGTAGTATCTGCGCAGCTGGGATTTCACTTCCAACCCAAAGTGCTTGCTTTTCACGTGGTCGGTAGTATGCGAACAATACATAATATATCTATGAGCAGCTGCCGTCTGATGAACTTGCACACGATCTATTATTTGGGGACGAAGACAGTGATAATGAAAGTTGACTAGAGGTGTGTATTTTGAATAAAATTCGTCTTAGCACTAGGCAACAATTCGTCAATGCACCTTAGGTTTTTCAGTTCCCTTCAGCGTGCCGTTACGAGGCATATAATATTATAAAATATATATTATAAAAACAACTATACTCAATGATTACAAAAAACCTTGTGTTTGTTACAACCCTAGACCGGTAGTATTCACCGAATTTCACCCTAATTCCATAATATGGCATATCGCAAGGCGTCCTGAAAATGTTCGGAGCTATTTTTCTCGAAACAACAGAATATACATTTTGACACCTTTTGGCACCACACCCATGATACGCCGAATTAACGGCTTGTAAACATAAATATTTACGACCCTGAACAATGTGCCAGATAATCATGGGTGACCGCGAATTTCACATTGTCTATTGAAGTGGTGGCCACCCTTAATAATTCAAGGAGCCACAGACGTTTCGAAAACGAGACAGCAGACCAATAGGAACATTGCATAGAATCTATTTTAAAAAATAGTAAGATAATTAATACAGAAATCACCATAGGAATTTTTGCATATCCAGTTACCCAAAAGTCGGAACACGCTGCGTTTTGTTCAACAAAAAATTGTTTTAATAATGTATATACTAAAGCTTACTCTTCTCGTATTGCTTGTTACGTTTTGATGTCTTGGAAATTTTCGCAAGAATCATTAAAAATGGTGTTTTCAAGAAGCAAAAATGAGTTCTTTTACCGTTAGTGAATGTTATGCATAAAATAAATAATTGACACAATACTTAAAACCATGTGTTTTTAAATGAACCCTGTGTCCAGCTTGGGTCCAAACCTTAAACGCTGGGTCTAGACTTACAATTTTTGGCTCGAGAATTTCACGAAATTCTACAAAATAAGGAAACGTAATTGCGAAACGCAATTTGAGCACATAATTACAAATATATAAATTATTCTCTGCCTGTCCCAAGTCAAGATAAACGATGAGGGTCATTCGTGAAACCAGCAGCAAGCAACTATATACAGATGTAAGCACAAACGGCTGGAAGCCTGCACTTTGTAATAGAATTTATTAGCAGACCCTATGTCTCCGAAGCCGAAACTGTCCTGGGTCAGCTTGCTTAAAACTATTCGCCAAAGAAAATTTTAGCATGTCATTTTCAATAAACGATTTTCCAAAGATCATGGCGATCGTTGAAATACTAAGAACCGTAAGAAAAGACACCAATCCACTTCGCGAAATTTTGAACACTGCAATAAAATACAGCTATAAGCATAGTTCGCCAAGATAGCTTATACCCGCATAGTGGAGCATACTGACAAACACATGTTTATCCAAATTCATAAACGCACCGCTAAGATATTCAATCCATGTTTGCACAGTTTCAGATGGGTCTGTCTCTTTGATGTATTTGAGGGCTTCATCAAGTATTACATCACCGGTCATCGTATCGGATTTTACACGTACCTACAAAGTGTACCAAAAGTAGAACAAAAGAAACAATCGTGCAATATCCATAAATATTTCTACAATATATCGATAACTATAAATGACCTTTCAGCCAATCCTAAAAACGAAGTGTTAGCAGAGAATAAACGGTATCAGAACCAGCAACCCGTAAATCTTAATCGGAACCGAAACCGTAACCTGGTTTTATAAATCTATATATAGCAAAACGAAATAAGAAATAAAGGTATTGTGGATTCGAAATGAATTTATAATATTAAGTTATTCTCATGGTATAATTGATAAAACAGGGAGTGATGTGCGTGGAATTTCTAGTCAGAGAGCCAGGGCAAACATCGTAAAATATCTTTTTTGTCTGTCAGTGTCACTCATAATTCATCTTCGGTTAGATGGGTTTTGACAATTTTTTCGAAGTGATGACGATGTGCCTTTAGCTGAATGCTAATAGCTCCGAGTCCATCTTCCGCTTCTAAATGACCAAGATCAAATTTTAAGCGTTCCTTACCAAATATGGCTACGCAAATTACGCTTTAAGTGTTACGTAACCCATATGATATTGCCATCTTTGCCGAAACCCCTGCCAGGTTGCAAAAAATAATGAACAAAATCTCTGCCACTGGTGCCCGTGTTGGGTTGAAGATTAATGCCGCAAAGACCAAGGTAATAAACGTTGTTCAGCCCAAAATATACCGATCATGTTGGATAATCAACAATTAGAATTAGTGGAATTCCGGTACCTGGGTAGTGAAATCACCGTAACAGGTGACGCGTCGAGCGAAATCAAGTTTAGAATTCACAAGGCTTGGGCGGCATTTGAAGCGCTTTGGAAACTCTGGAAGAACAGATCTGTGACCGTTAGTATAAAAGCGAAAGATTTATTTGGTATGCATCAGGCATATACTTCTATACGGATATGAAACGTGGCCTGTCAAAGTAGAACATGTCAACCGGTTGCGTGCCTTTGAACACATATGTTGGAGGAAGATATTGAGAATAAAATACACTGACAGAGTAACAAACATTGGAAACTCCAGATGAGATATCAGCTATTCTAAAACACAGACGTCTGGTTTGGCCACATCTGCCGTATGAACAAAGTGAGGGTTACCCGTAAATTGCTGCTCGCCACCCCACCAACCGGTTGGAAACGACCTATGGGCGGTGTACGCAAAACGTGGATGCGTCAACTACTGATCGAGTTTTCGGCGCGGCCTTTTCAAAACCTTGCTCCCTTAAACCATTGAAACTGGCAGAAGCAATGGCGTTATGAAGTCTCGCAGGCAGCTATGGATCGTCAACATTTCCGAAGTCTAGTGACCACGGTATGCGGCATAAGATGATCACATCAAGCCGATCAAGATCATATCTTACGACAGAGGCGTCACATCGAAAAACGAGTCATTGAGACATGCAACAATGCTGAGCACCACTTTTGTGGGACAAATTCCTGGGCTACTGGATCCTACTCGAATATGGTTCGTCGATTTTTTGTCATAAATATCAATTTTTCAAACTTAGGGACGTTACTGCATATTTTGACCTTTCATCGAGTTTCTATTAAGCTATCAAACACGTTGAACACAATGGTTTTGTTGAGATTTTGAAGACGATGAGGAAGCTAACAAATTTCGAGAAACGTTTTACATACCCGTCCACTAGGCGTATTTCGGGTTTTCGTAGCAGTCAGTTCAAGAAAAATGCCTTCCACTAGGTATCCCTATGTAAACTGCAACGCACTGAATGTACGCATGGCACATTATCGTAGTATAAATAATTTAGCTCCTTTACTAGATATACGATTATTGTTATAAATGTTAATCTTTAAGACTCTTGAAGAAGTTCTTAGTTTCTCCTTTTCTGAAAGAAAACTGCGCTATGATCCACTTTATGAATAGATACGTTGCGCTTGAGACAACATAAAAACGTGCCTATCTTCTTAGCATTAGAAATAGTGGTAATCAAACCCTTAACATTATTATAGCAAAAAATCATTCACAAGCTATACTAGAAAATCCGTGAAATCGTCGATGATGTGTGAGTGGCACATGCAAGTCTACCATTTGTGTTTGCAAACCCAAAAACTCGACTAAAAACGCGTTTCAAGAATTTGCTCGTTCTCCAGTTTAGCATTGCTTTCAATATCTAATATTATACTGACCTTCCTGGATAAAAGTCCACGCTTTCTCATTCCAGCATCTTCCAGACTAATTTTGCCACGAAGCGCTAACTCTATGAGAATGCAACCACGTAAACCAGCGCTGATACAGTCGTTCCAGAATGACGTATACCCCTGAAACGATGCAAAACCAGGTCTTTAAAAAACAACGGTACACGTGTTTGTAAATCCACCTGATCCTGTTGATATTCAGTGTTGCAATACACGATGTAGCACTCGGAGCAGGAAGCTATATGAAATGAATTCCCCATTTGGAATAAGCCGCCATTGCCGAACCGAAAAGCGTCACACGGTAACCTGCTTTTATTTTAAATGTCCAAAATACATGTTTATGATGACAGCGTGGTTGCCGACACAGACATGTTCGTTTTAAGATGGAGCTATTGGCTTTTGGACATGAAAATATTACTATAACACTAAAATACTTCCTACAAGGATAGAATTATGAAACAACTTGTAACAACGTTTCCACTTTAAAACTGGTAAAATCAAATTTAACCACAAAAATTCCTATGTAATCATTGTATGAAGGCTTATGATCAACAAATTTCCTGACGCGTTCTTATATGTCAAGTACTGGAAACATAATGTTCACAAAATCTTGGCAGTTTGACATCTTTTATTGGTTTAATAAATACTCCGGCGCAACCATAAAAATGGACATATAAGTCAAACTTTATCAAAGTCAAAATTTCCACATTTTCTAGAACCAAGAGCCTTTCAAAATTCACGGAACATTTTCTCGAGTTTTATTGTGCAGAGCTAGCTGACAACAGAGTCATACAGCAAGAATCCTAGAAGTTGTATTACACGTTTTCAAAACACAACAGGGCCAGAGTTTTTATTACAGATGTTTGCACACGACCACCCATATATTTCTCAGTCTGCGTCCCTTCCCAGAGCAAAGTGCGCAAACCCGTCCAGCGGTAATCCAGAATTTTTACAAAAACAGTTCTTAACAGTGCCAAAATAGAGAAAATTTTTTGTCTTTTACTAAATTTAAATTTTTGCACATACTTTACCACTGAAGAAAAAACTACCAGATCCTTCATTTTTTTATGATAAGCACATAGAAATTATTTGCGACATTAACTGGGAGTTAACTAAACCCTATCTCACCTAAACTTTTGTCGTACACCCACATCTAATTTCACTAGAAATTAAGGTACAGACGTCCATTAGTGCTTATTTTCAAGCTCTTCCTATGGGCATTATTACTGAACACGTGAAACCGTGACACAATAATGGCTTATATAATACACAATATTACAAATAGACATTCCTGCTAAGTTTCTCAAAGGGGACATGATGAACAGTCGTAAGGCACATTCAGCACTGGAAATTGATCATAAACATAGGTTTTTGAAAAAGAGTTTATTATTATGTTAGAAAGCGCTTGTTTTAACAATTTACTGTGGTTATGACACTATATTTTTCATCGTAGTTTCGGAAAGTAACCAATGTTTTTATATTTGCCGCCAAAACCAACGGCTAGTTTTAAGCTGTTTTGTTGGTGAGAACTCGGAACTTATCCTTGTAACTATAAAAGATATATTATTGGTGTGCGGTGCAAATCACGCTGGACTAGATGCTTATGCTTTTCGGTTTTAAGCATTCGAACGTATTTCAATTATGAGTGTAATAAGTGGAACGAGCATAGCGAAGAATTCTCCTGGCCAGAGTGGTAAAGTTCGACGGTGTCCGTTTCTGGGTTTTTAGGGTTACGCGCATAACTGAACTTCGGCTACGCGATTGACTCGCGATAATTCATTCGAAAGCTCAAAATCTGATTTTAGTTAGATAGGAGGAAAATGGATTCCAACTTCTTGGAGCCACAACAGTGGGCCAAATGTACTCGCGTCAGGTCAAAATGGGGTCCGGCACACACGTTATGGGTTGAATATGGACAACTAGTGCAGACGCCTTATCCAGATGGCTGATTTTGCGACAAAAAAGCGCTATAATGCACACTATGAAAAGCTTCATCACACTTTGTTACATGGCTCTTTTAGAAAATTTAGTCACAGGGTTTTTGATGACGCCATGAGGCTCAAAATACACGAAAACGGTGTATGCACAACCTCTTGGGCACCGGAAACAAGATTAGCGTAATTTTAGAGGTACACGAAGGCAGCTAGGTACTGAAAATAGTGCTTACAAGGTTACCAGAGTACGCAATTTGATAAAGTTTGCTTTTTAACGGACCCAAAGCGCACATCGCGCGAGCAAATACGAAAAATAGATTTTTGGGGGCCCCCAGGAACACGATTAGCCCAATTTTAGGGGTATATGTAGGAAGGCAGCCACGTACTGAAAATAGTGCTCGCAACGTCACCAAGAGTACCCAATTTGATCAAGTTGTATCAAGTTTGTGTCATCACTTTTGAACGAACCTAAATCGCACTCTGGCAAGCCAGACAAGAAAATTTTTTAGATCCCAGAAACACTATTAGCCCAATTTAGGTTGTATAGGAAAGCAACTGGGTACTGGAAATAGTGCTCACAAAGTCCCCAGAGTGTCCAAATTTATACAGTTTACTTTATAACAGACCCGAATCGCACACTGGACGAGCAAATAATACGAAAAATCGATTTTGGGGCCACCAGGAACATGATTAGCCAAATTTTAGAGGCATATGTAGGAAGGCAGCCAGGTACTGAAAATAATGCTTACAACGTCACCAAGAGTGCCCAATTTGATTAAATTTATTTTTAAAAGACCTATATCGCTCTGCAACGAGTCAGATACGATAAATCGAATTTTTGGGTCTCAGGAACACGATTAGCCAAATTTCTGGGTATAGAAATGTGCTTAGGTACTGGAAATAGTGTTCAAAGAGTGATTAGAGTGACCAATTTGATCAAGAATATTTTTAACGTACCTAAATAGCACTTGAAGCAAGTCAGATACGATAAATCGAATTTTTAGGTCCCGGAAACACGATTAGTCCGATTTTTAGGCATAGAAATGTAACTAGGTACCGGAAATAGTGGTCAGAGAGTCACTAGAATGCCCAATTTGATCAAGTTTATTTTAACGGACCTATATCGCACTGCAACAACTGGTCTTATTTTGCAAAGCAATTCATTCTCACAAAATGATAATGCATATAATGCGGGATTTGGCCAAAAAGGTTTTTCATCATGAGATCCAAAACACACTGAAATGACAATCTCTGCAACTGCTCGAGCTATATGGATGTTTTTGTATTATTTTAAGAAATAATATGCTTCTGTATCATTGCACAGTGCAAGCACAATAATCGAGTATATCTTTTCAACCATTCAAGCGACATGGATGTTGTTCGGTGGCTCATTTTGTAATTTAATACTCAATATACCCTTGTACATCACGCTAAAAAATTCCCCATGTCAAGCTTAGTTTATTGACCACCTGCATCATTATTAAGTTTATGAACGAATTAAGATTTAGCTACATTAGCTATGTAGGTATGCTACGGTCATTTTAGTCACATATCAAACCAGAAAACTGATCATTTCTTCTTCCAATGACGAAAAAGACAAAAACATTTAAAATCTATAAATCACAAATTTTAAGAAAATTACAATTTAAAGAGTGATATTTAAGCAGTAGTACTCTAGCATTTCACTTATTGCATACTACGCAAATACAGTTGCTTTTATCGTATTTAGCGACCCCAAAAACATACAGAAACATTCGACTGACCTACATAGACGTATATATATTCTAAAAGTGACGAAATTCGACTATTTTTGGTGCCAAAACTTGCAAAAAATTTGATGCGGGACCGTCCTACAGAGTAAATAATACAGCCATCAATATGGTATTAACACAACGAAACCAACTATTTTAACCGATTAAGCTGTCCTATAATCACATAGATCAACCCCAACAAAAAAACTTCCTTTGTAAAACTTTTGAAATTTTAATGTTTTTGAGGTATTTTTAAACGTTGACTCGTAGCTAGAAAACGGCAGCTCTGGCAAAAATGCATAACAAAACGTTATAGCTCGAGATGAGATTCTGAATGGTTGTTTGTTTTTTCGCTGCGAAGCCTTCGAGATATAGATCGCGAAAGATAGATATCCGAATGGCCAAATTTCAAAAAATGTGACCCTTGACCCTTTGGGGCCCATTTTGAGCCGGACGACGTAGTCGGCGGGTGTAGCGTAGAATGTAATGAAAATCCACAAATCCACTGAACTTTTGATCAAATAAAAACTTTGTGAAAATGGATCCATCCGGTGCAGAGTTATTATCTCAACAGACAGACAAAAAGAAATATTGAAGACTTTGCCGCTAACAAACCTATTTGTGGAAACTTCGCTTTCTCCGTTTCTAGTAAAATTTCCCATTGACAAGTTTGGTTTAAGGACCGATTTTGTGGTTTTACCTTACGTCCCTACTAGCGATGACAGAAAAGAATTTTAACTAATTTGCATAATACGCAAGATTTATAGATTATGTCACCCTACACGAGCAAATTTAAAATATTGAAAAGTATGCATCTGCGAAATTGAATAAAGAATTAGCTTTGAGTCAAACAATTAATGAAAATCCATTTACAACTGGTACATATAAATATCTTTAGTCAGCAACAACTTTATTAAATAACCTGCTCGTCAAGAACTTACCTCGCGATCCTTCAGCCCCAACAATAAAACTTCCTCCATCAGGGTTAGTCGAGCCTCTTTGCTATCACGATCATCTTCAATGTACTCAAAAGACTGGTCGTCTGCCACTAAAATATGCAATGCTGTTAGTAATATCCTACTGAAATCAATGTAAGTAAAACCGACCTAAAAGGTTTTCAAAAACAATATGCTTGATATGGTCAAAAAAGCGACAACTAAAAATCGTATTATTGTCAAAAACTTGGAAAATGTTAACGAGGGCACTATGAAATGAAAAACAATCTTGTTCGACTACAGTTAAAAACAATTATAGGAAGACAAAGAGGCCGCTGAGAGCTGGGTTCAATTTTCGGGGTTCGTTCAAAAAAATTTGTGGTTCTATGTTATACACCTATATAACTTATTACCACCGTTGCAATTAAATAATTGTGCAAAAAACACACAGAAAAATAACACGTAACAGCAGAACTAGCTGACGGATCCGGGTTTTTTTCGGGTCCACATTCTAGGGGGGAGCCAGGGGTGGTGCCCCCCTAGCTCGGGGAGGCAAACTATTTTAGGGGGGGGGGGTGAATGACACATAATATAGTGACACGGTGGCTGACTGAAATACCTGTTGTTTAGTTTTAGACTACGGTTAGCAATTATCTACAGATCTAGTAATTATCATACGTGATATTATGTGGAATCACTAATAGATATATGGTGTGGTAGCTAATATGTCAGACAAACATGGAAAGCGTAGTATTTATGCGTAGTAATGGTAACTATAATTTTTTAAAATTAGATTTAAAAAATTCTCGAGGGGGACTCGAAATCCTAGGGGTGGTGGTTTAGGGGGAGAGGAGGATGTTTAGGGGTGGTGCAGCCGGGTTTAGGGGTGGTCCCCCTAACCCCCCTGTAAAAAAACCCCGGCGGATTGGCAATCAAAATACTGTAACATAATACATATAACCAAAAACATGCAATTTGTCGCGTTACTATATATACGAAAAATCAATTGTAATAAGAATACTTATATTTTTGATTCAGCAGTGGCAGTAGAGCATGGATCACGACGCAATAAAAACTAAAAAATAATTGGAAATATTTTCGGGATTTTTAAGACATTCGGAGTGTTTTGGAATATTTTTAACCGTTTCGGGATTTTTCAGGGTTTTTTGACATGCGGGTTTTTTCATGGTTTTACGGTGCTACGGCCACCCAGCAAATGTTACCCTCGATGGGAGATGGTGAGTCAGTGGGCACTCAGTAACTATTTCAAGGTATTATGCCAACTTAAAATCTACTTACACAACACGACGGAATAGGACCACCTAAATGGATAAGCCATGCAGAATATTCGTTGCGGCATTAAGGTGGCAAAAGAACAAGTGGTCGCACAATTTTTCACGAAGAACGCAAGGCGCTTGGAATGGTTCCGTGACGTACATGTGAGATTAGTCTGCTTCTGTTATACCTGTTTTGTTAGCAGTATTGCGTTGTATTATAGAAGTATTGGAAATCACTGACTGCATGGGTACAAACTTTTACGCGAACATCAAAAAATTTACGTCTTGATACGAGCGGGGGAAGGGGGGTGGGGATCAATCGCCTTCATGGATCCGACGCCGCATAAAGATACAATATTAGTAATGCAAAGTAATTTTTGTGATCTTTCATACAGTGCTTTCCTGAACCGGAAATAATAGCAACACCACTATCTTTGCGGTTCACAGGTTCAAAAATCCAGATACTTACCAATGTCATCCTTCACATCCGAAGTTTCCGCTTTTGCCGCTGCTGTTCTTCGTTTCAACCCTTCAGTTTGCATTACGTAAAATGTGTAATGTTTTATTTACGAACTGTGGAGGCACCAATAACCGTAGCTAAGTAGCCGACATTTAAGTTGTCTTACGTCAATCTTTATAGTGTGATATTAATACAAATCTCTCTAAATAGAAATTATTATGTATGCAAGCGATACGTTAGCTAATAATGCAATCTGTTGATAACAAGATTCATGTTGAAACACCACAATATATAGTGATTTTAACACCGTTACCGCAAAGGCAATCTATATAGTTTTGTACAATGTATATGTAGTTTTGTCAAAGGTATTAATGGGCTCTAATGAACTATTATGGGGATCACTTCCTGGGATGTCCTTTCGCTGAAAATTTTGCCAGGGGGCATGAACCAGACGCCCCCTGGTTCCGAGCCAGTGGGCGCCCAATTTTGCCAGGGGGAATTTTTCCGTGAGAAAAACGGCAAAAATCGTGTTAGAAACACTGCCAAAATGGTTTTGATGGATAGAAAAGGCGATTTTGAAGCAAATTTTGACTTCAGAACGAAATTTCAGCACAAAGTTTGATCAAATTTTATGTACTATGGACTGATTGGAAACAAAAAAATTCGAAGAGGCGGTGAACCGGGGGAGCCCAAAATTTTGCCAGGGGGCACCTGTTTTGAACCAGGGGGAACCGAAAAATGCCCGGGGTCCCCACCCCATAATTTGGGCAGCCTAGACTTCAACTTTGTATTACATACTGCAATATCAGCCACTATTTGTCCAAACTGAGAAGGCTCGTCGTTGGTATGTAACAAACCCTGGCCAGTTCACAGTGGAACATGGCGGAGCCCCCACAGTTCAAATTCCTGCTCGGCCAAAACCCACGTTCAACTACATCCAAAAATTTGTTTTGTCTGCAAAATGTTTTTAAACATTGATTACCACTTTTTCTAATACTAAAACGTCGTTTTATAGCTTGGAAATACATACACGGCAGTAAAACTACATGAAAATACGAAAATATTCAGTATTTTTAACCAAATTTATTTCCCCACTTTGAAATTTCCCTCGAGAATGGCCATGGGGCCCCAAAGTTCCCCCGCACACTTGTGAGGGCTGTGGACGGACCAGAAACATATGTATTTTTCTGTAAAACATGCATATAATCTGTATAGTTATAATATCCCTCAGCCACCATTACCAATGCCTTCGACTTATCGATTATTTCGTATCTTAGGACCAAGCATACCACCCACGCATATCGGTAGAAGTGTAGTAGCAGAGAATAAGGACACCATTAAAGGACTGTTACAAGAGCGGTAATGCACCTGAGACGTGGAGTTGCCGCTTATATTTTCGTAGGCTCGTGGCTATAGCTGTGTCGTTGTCAATACTGTTCCATGTATTAATTACCATTGAGTAAATGGAACTGAAATTAGCCGGAATCGGAACTGCAATTTTTTTGTCAGAACCGTAACCTGGTCTTATCTATATAAGGTATAAAAAAGAGCATCTTGTTTGTTGGGTGTCAACGATTGGTACGTGGGTACTTTAACCGGTTGAACACGTTGGTTTCATTGTTTTAAAAGTCTATTGTGTATATACGTCGTTAGACTTTTGACGTGTTGTATGGGGCTATAAATGCTAAATTTCGATAACAAAATTGTGAAATTTTCGCATTTTTAAACAACTTAGAAGTAAGTTGGGGGCTATAATGACATTGAAACTGTAGATTTTGGGATAGCTAATTGCAGATAGACGCAATTGTACTTACATTGGAAGCAACCAATTCGATAAGTATTAGGGTACTCCATCGTAAAATTTTTTCTTAACCATTTCCTTAATAAACGAACGTGAATTTCGTACAGTCTCGATGAAACTTTTGCCGCAACAGCAGACTGAACCTGGATCGTCTTTGCGCAAGCCACTACATCTGCGCGTTCCTTATGGAACCTCACATAGTGAGCGAATAACGCACGCCGCATGACAAAGTATATTAGTGCATCGCTGTGCGATATATACGTTGGGACAAATGTGTTACGTTACGAACCAAAAATTTAAAAGAGCGCGGTAATCTAAACTTTGTCCTTCTTAAACGAATGTGCAATTCGTACCATCTCGATGAAACTTTTGCTGCAAGCCTTATGCGCTAACCACTGCGCTATCTGAGAGCTGTGGGTGGGGTTTTAAGCAACCTCACAAAGAGAACGAATAACAACGACAAACTCACGTCATGAAGTGCACAAACACGCCGCACGACAAACTCGATTAGTGCATCTTTGTGCAATGTTTGCTGTCACAAATATGCCATACTACGAACGAAAAGGTTTAAATTATGAGTTTCTTGATAACTTTGATTTATAAATTTAATGTTTCCAGTTACTGCCGTTTTGTTAAAATAAGGTCCTGTCGAACACTTCCCACATGATTAAACGAAAATGAGTATATACAGATTCTAACCCAAAAATTATCATCCTACACCGTGAAACCTAAAAGTGAGCTGTTTTCAAAAGTGTTCAACCCCTGGGGTTAGCCTACGTCAGGCTATGCAAAAATTCTGAACAAACATACGTACAACATTGTTACGTGTATAGTAGAATTCAATGAAAAAGACTCATTTGGCATGCTGTCCCACAATGTGACATTTTTTCGATCCTTCTCCACGCCCACAGTTAACAAGTAGACTCCTCAGTTGTTTGTTGTAGGATAGTAAGCAGGAACCCATAGGGCCATGGCATAGTTAACAAATTCTCTAATAAGGAGCACTTCAAAAATTATAAATATGCTAGCGTTTGATTGACTAGAGATCTACTAGAGACTATCTCTTTATGCTTTATAAACTGTTTGTAGAGATGGAGGAAAGGCTGCTGAGGAAATAAAGAGCTAACAAAGGTATCACAGTGAACACAAAGACAGAAAATATGTTGTTTTTCTGTTATATAAATAGCATCAATAGTATTGGTGCATTTAAGGTTAAACTGGTCAATAATTTTGACAAGAAAATGGAAAAAATTTATTACAAATTTCGATATACATTTTTATCGAAAAGTAGTAAAACCAGAACTTCGAGTCCCGCAAAAATTAGCCGGCACCGGAACCCGAATATTGCCGGAGCCGAAATTCCGACTACTCACTATTAATTACCCTTGTTGCGAAGCATTTAAGTTTATGGTTTCTATATACGTGTTATCCAAGCCACATAGGGCAAACCCGCCAACCGCGAACAATCTTATATCTATCAAAAACGAAGATTCCGCGATCGCACCGCATATACCAACATTGGCAGCTTTATAGCAGAAATATAATAATCACTATCTGGGATTTTTCTACTGAGGGTACGCCTTGTCTCGAGCTGTTTCCAATGTAAATATGTCGACATTTCATGAATATTTTGGGTTTGCTTCGGCTGCAATAAATCAGGTTGAAGCTGAAATTCAGCATTACTGGAACAGTGTTAACGAAATAGTGTATATGCCATTCGATTATTTCAAATTATTCCTACGCGCTCAAAAGTTTAGTGAATTAACCTACGGAATACTTTTTGAGAACGAAAATCAGTCTTTATAGTTTCGATGGATTCTCTAAATTTATATCAACAGGGTTAGAGAAATATAACCGAGCTATATCGGCGTATTCAGACTTATAATTATGAGTGATAGACGGACCTGGTTTTTGTGAGTGTTTATGTTTTGCATTCTGCTCCGTAACAGATGGCGTACGTACCAAGTAGAATATGTACGAACAGCTGCTATCGCTCAACCGATAGGGCATAGAATTTATGTCGTGACCCGTGTTATTATGACATAAGGACCTACTACAACGGTTTGTCAAAGGGATCCATGTTTGTTAAATGAAATAAGTAAGAATTTGATTTCTGCAGGACGAGTATTTGTTATCTTTCCAAACGTCTCATCTAAAAGTAAATTTAACCACAATATAGCTATATAAACAAAATGGAAATAAAAGTCAAATATTGTGATTAACTGTAAATCTAAACGCACATGCAATCATTGCGCTAGCTATTGCTACAGTGTCGCTGCAGGTTTGCGAAGACAAAATGTGAGGACATTTCTTGGTATATCTGAGGACATGCGCCAGGAATCTTGTAGAATATATGATAGCTAAGACCAACATTTTGGTGGCTTTGTATGACCGATACGCCAAGCGTCGCAATTTTGGATTCCTTTTTTGGACAGAATTTTAATATTAGATATGCGGAAATGGAATCATTACCAGAAAGCCTCAGCTATTTAGAACAGGTGTTAACAGCAAACCAGGATGTTTGAAATTCGGTAAGTCGTGACATTTTTATTGCATATCTTATATTTGAGTCTGAAACAAGGTGACAGCATACTAGTAATCATAATTAAAAAGCATTTCAACTTACATCAATAACTACTTGGCCTGTGCACAACCTTCTGAAAAGTGGGAGTTGGGGAACTTGGGGCCCTATGTTTATTCTCGGCCGCATTTTCAAAGTGGAGGAATAAGTTTTGTTTAAAATGCTCACCGGCCCGGCCCACTCGTTGTACGTAATGAACAAGTTGGCGTGCACGTTGCTTTGGGCCAGAATAGCCGCTTCATTCATAGCGGCTGTTGTGGTGGATCGGAACTGAAAGAGAACACACGAGCGGCAGATCTGGGTGTCGTAGCACTAAATCGGCAACCCCCGAGTCGTGTAATCGATTTTTGAAGATTTCGGTGGTGGGCGACGTAACAATTGAGTCAGTCAATTCATTCCAGAGGTGTACTGATCGAACAGCAAATTGGTGTTTACGATAATTGTGTCGGCCCTGACGAACTCGAAGCGATAGGTAGTGGCGACGAAGACCAGCATCCGGAGCCAACTCGAATAACGTGGACCAGTCGTAATCGACAAGCCCATGCATCATTTTGTGTAGTAGTATTAAATCGGCCCGGCGTCTTCTAGTTTCTAGTGACTGGATTCCAAGTATTTGTAGACATTCGTCGTACGAGTAGTTGCGCAGGGAATAGAGGAAGCGTGTCGCTTGACGTTGAACAGATTCAATTGATATAATGTCACGTTGGTACGTTGGTTTCCAAGCAGGAGTGGCATATTCGACAATTGGGCGGACGAGCGCATAATATAACTTTAGGAACACGTCTTGGTTCCAGTACCGCAAGGTGCGCCTGAAAACACCAAGCATTCTGGTAGCTGTTTTTGCCACCCTCCCACATTGTTTTGCAACCTTCATATTGGAAGAGACAATGATTCCAAGGTGTTTGCAATCCTCGGTAACCGGAATTTGTTGGCCATTCATAAAGCATGTCGAGGATTGTTTCTGCCGATATGCAATACTGCGAACTGTTCTACGTTGAAATCGAATAACCGGGTAATAGCGTAGGCAGCCAGACTGTCCAGGTCAGTGGTCATATCATCATTGTCTATTTCACCGTATTTTCGATGGATTCGTCTAATCAATTTAGTGTCGTCGGCGAATTTTAGCACTTTACCGGAGACATGTTGGTCAAGACCATTGATGTAGTAGAGAAAAAGTATTGGACCAATGACTGATCCTTGTGGCACACCTGAGGTAATGGCGCATGGTGGCGAACGGCAACCGTTAATGGATACTAATTGACTACGGTCTGTAAGAAGAAAGCGAAGCCAACTGAGTACTTTCCCTTGAATGCCGTAGCCACAAAGTTTGATAAACAGACGCTCAAGAGGTACTCTATCGAAGGGCTTTCTCAAATCGAGGTAGATAACATCGGCATAGTCGCCATCGTCGGCAATCCACGAGAGGCCATCGAGGAACTCGACAAGTTGAAGCTCACATGATTTCCCACTCATGAAACCAAACTGAGATTGATTCCACAGTTTATTTCGGACAGCATGTGCAACAAGGGCTTTCGATACAATACGTTCCATTGTTTTGCAGACGGAAGATGTTAAGCTTATTGGCCGATAATTACTACAGTCTTCCCTGCTCTTGCTCTTATGTATTGGGCAAACGACGGCGGTCTTCCACACATCAGGGACCTGTGCAGAATCCAACGAGAGTTGGAAGAATTTGGCGAGCGGGGCGGTCAGAGTGTGGCGGCATTCAAGTAAGAGTCGAGATGGAATATCATCGGGACCAGTGGCAGCAGATGATTTGATTTCAGACTGCGCTTCAAGTACTAAGTCTTCTGTGAAGACCAAATCAATTAATGGTGAGTTGATTGGTGTGTGAAAACTAGGGAGATCAGTGAGGTCTTCAGTGACGAAGACAGTAGCAAAGTAATTATTGAGCGTAGCAGCGCATTTAGAATCTGAAGCAGTATAACTGCCGTCGAGGCGGCGGATAGGGCCTATTGTAGGTTTTACACGTTTGCGTGAGTTAACATAACGCCAGAATATATGCTGAATGTGTACATATTTTCATGTTCTTTTACTGTCGATATATATTTTCGGGCTATGAAACGTTTTAGCATTAGAAATAGTGGTATTTAATTAAAAAAACTTGTGCATACAAGAAACATAAATTTAGATAAAGATATTTTGGATTAGTTGAACATTTGAAGTTTCGGCAAGGCGGAAAGGGACACGGGGGAATTTGAAAATATTTGAGGAAGTGGCCACCCAGTTTATATGAAATTTCCGAAAACACTAGCAAAATTTTTATTTTTAGGCAAAACTTGTACGTCAAATTTTCAAAAATCATGAAGGCGATATATCAAAAAATGATATATATATTACATATCTTCATTATACTTTATTTCGCGATCAGTTAAGCAGTTAGCCATTAGGCAAACACATATGGTATGAAAGCAGCGAAGGTTTTGATTCAGTTAGGTAACAGTAAATTTCGACCTTCCCGTATGACTTCCATATTATGTAAGAGCTATTTATTATATGTGTTTGACCACGATAGGATGCGTGAAAACAAAACTTCCGAAAAGTTGAGCTGGGTGATATTCGAACCCATTCTACTTGCTTAGTATGTATTCGCTAACAATCGCTCTAGTTACTAAGCAATTCCGCCATACGTAACGCTATATATTCGACACTCACTTGTGTAGGTGCTGTGCGGAGCGCTCATCCCTTCTAATAGATTTTCTTGGCAAATCAGACCACAAGTTTGTAACCGAAAACGATGTTCAAACAGTGGAGATAGATGCTTCCGGTAGCGTGCAACAAATATTTTCAACACCCGAATTTTATCGCCTATGGGCCCTGCGTGCCTGTGAATTGATGTCCATGTACAGCAACACAATTAATTCATTTTACTTTACTTCATAAAATCAAAATAACGATTTGTCCGAGCCTTATTTAATGCCTGATGCAAATGAAATTATAAATAAGTAACTTGTCAGCGAATAATGAACTGACTGTTTACTTAGTTAAACGATAGGCTCAATTATGTAGCTGACCATACGCCAGGGCGTCATTAGCAAAAAATATCCATTGGCATATAATACTTCCAAGTGGCTCAAATTTAAAGACGAAGCATGAGTTGTCAGCTGCAATTGCTAAATCAACTAAAAGGTCTACATTTAAAAGGTTCACATTAGATAAGTAGTATATATTACAGATCCTGGGCTATCGCTGAAAATTTTGCCAAGAGAAAAACGGTTAAAAATCGTGTCAGAAACATTGTCAAAACGTTTTTGCTGGAGAGAAAAAGCTATTTTCATGCAAATTTTGACAAAATTTGAGAAATTTTTGGCTTCAGAAAGAAAGTTTGATCATATTTTATGTATATATACTTTGAACCGATTGGAAACAAAAACATTCCAAGAGGCGGTGAACCAGGGGAGACCAAAATTTTGCCAGAGGCATGATATGATGCACCCGTTCTGAAGAGAAACTCAAGCCTTCCTAATGATGTCAATAATTCCTTTTAAATACAAAATGTGGTTATCTAATTTCGTGTAACTTGTTAGTGCATAATAAGGTGCATGTCAGACCTAAACAGTGTGACTTGGAATTTTTTTCAACAATCCTACTTTTATATAATTCACAAATGGTACATGCATCTCTACACCCAGTGGCTATTTAGTGTTATCACCGTTATTGTTTCAACTTATGATCAGTTGCAAGTGTCTCTATGTCCTTTCTATTCTTATCTGGTTGTTTACCACATGTTAGTTTATTATTTTTGTATAACAGGATCTTTCATCTGGGCTATACCTCACACGGACAGTGTGAGTATGGACGATGCATAACAGTTATGTGTAATAAGGCTGGCTTAATAAACGATGTTGTTGAACTGAACAATGCCAGCCCCCTCAATTTGGAGAGCCCAGACATTAATATGTGATAATTGTCGGAATGCATGACACCTTGGCGATAAATATATATCATATATATAACAATCACAATAGCGTAAAGACGCATTGTATTACAGCGCATAGCGCGCTGGACAGCTGTTCGGAACGCCGTTTGTTCGAGTCCCGGGGCAATCATTATTCAAACTACTTACATAGTCATCACGATAAATGAGTGCATACTATTCCCAGTTGACGGTCAAAACATTGTCTGACAGACCACGCAGGCACGGTATAACGCTATAGTAACTAGTAGCTATATCGAGAGCGTAGTGAAGCATAGGCACCAATATGGCTTTTGCGTGCACAGCCAATCAGTTCTCGATAGCATACGTTGATATACTATATGTGGATAGCACACAATACAGCACAAGTATAACAAAACTAACACCGGCAATAAGTTTCCCATGCTCGAAAACCTCCCCAGTGCATGCTATCAGCCACCCATGACGTTACAATAAAATTTAGGAATTTTAGGTCGATGAACCATGATACTACCGTACACATGGAACCATGGGTCGCAGAACAAAACCAACAGCGGCAATGAGTTTCCCATGCCTGCAAACCCCAAAGTGGAACTTCTCAGCCGCCCAGGAAGTCAGAACAAATTTTTGAAGTTTGGGTCGAGGAATCAGGAGGGTGACATATATACATCAAATCCCATAACTCCAGAACCGGAGCTTTAATCGAATAACAAAAAAGGCATCGGCATTATCATTTTACTGTGAAATAACACCAACCAGGAAAAATTCGAATGTTAAGACGTCCGTGAAAGGTACTAAACTGGGATAAAAACCCTCATTTTGACGTCTGCCGCCGAACCAGACCTCAAATCAAAAAACACTCGGACGGTAAAACGACTATGCCCGTTTGAATGGGCCCAACGTCATGAAAATCGGTTATGCTGTTAGAGTTCTGGCTGTTCACACACAAAGACAGTCGGAGTTTAAAAGTTTTAACCCCTGCGACACACAATCACCACTGCGTTACACTAAGCTCTGAATATATATATATATAAATTGTAAAGTCGCCCATGTGGCGTAGTAGTTAGCACGCTGGACTTCAGTTCGAAAGGCCATTGGTTTGAGTCCCGAAAGGGAAAGTGAGTTTTCAAACTTATTACAATAAGATATTATTAGATATTATTACCCATAGCGTTACATATATAATAGGTAACATTAACAATATTACACATTCTGTTATTGTTATTGTAAACTAACTTAAGGGTCGGCGCTGGATTTAGCTTATGACGGCATTCAGTATTTAAGAGGCGGGGATTTGTCAAAAAAGATTGTGGGTTCGTGTATTGGCCAGTAGCATGACCGTAGGGACACTGCTTAGATTTGGCACGTGTTGTTATTAAGCTCTAGAGACAATTTCCTTATCCAATTCCTTTATGGCACTCCGTTTCTATTTCAACATGAAAGCCAAATTACATCCATATAGAAAATGTTTATATACTTGAAAAGATAAGTGGATTCAAATAAAACACCAGTATCCGATTATTTCACTCAAAATACGTTACATCAAGTGTTCCGGTTTAGCTGAGCCCTATAAGCATACTATTAGGTTTTAGGTTTAAGATTATGTTAAATAAGTATTATATACGTATTTTGAATATTGGAAGTCGCACGGACGCGTATTCTTTTCATTAAACACACTCAACTTCGTTTATCACCGACGGGGATGCGCGCTTTAATTTGTTCTGGCTTCCCCAAAGCGAAGATGCGGTTGTGCCATTTTCGATACGTCCTGGCAAAAAGTGCGCTGCGTGGTTGGGGCCCCTTGGCAAAATTTTGGCTCCCATCGGCAAAATTTTTAGCTTCCCCCAGTAAAAACAACCCCAAGATGATATAAAAATTGACACAATTTTTTTTACAAAAATTCCTTCTGAAATTAAAATTTTCCTTAATTTCAGCACAAAATTGGCTGAATAGTTGCTTTTAATCACAATAAAGACGTTTTTGCACCGTTTCTGAGAATATTTACTAGTTTCATTTTTAAATTATTTTGTTTAATCACCTTAAACTCAGTGTGTAGGAGCCTTCACATGGCTACGGAAAATGCAGTTGGTGTAAAACTGGAGCCTTTTCATTACTCAGCCCGCAGAACTCAAGAACCATCCCACAGAGTTACTAACTACTCAAGATACTCGGTGCTCGGGAGTCCGGATTTCGATATTAAAAGAGGTTGATTAAAAATATAACTAAAATACAAGCTATGTAAAAGATAAAATGTTTACCATTACCATTCGCTGTTGTCATTACTGTACACACTATTGTACTAATTACCATTCATTGTTGCCATTACTGTGTACCCTATTAGACCATTTACTTACTTCTACTTCGGATACTTCGGATCAACCACTGGCCATCGCCAGGCATTTGTCATGAGTCCAATCCATAAGCAGTGGTTGATGGATATAGCCAGGAGCCAGAATCCTGGCTGTTGATTGTGTACGATGAATACATTGTGCAATTTGAAAACAGAAAAACGACGGCAGCACCAGGAAAATCATTACAGCTCAGGGATCGATCCAGATGTGTGCAGACGAACTTTGAAGCAGGCTACGGAGGGGGCGGTGACCACATCCAAGGGTAGCGCATTCCATTTGGAAACCACCCGACAGGAAAAAAAGTTACGAGTATATTCATGACGAGGTATTAGTTTAGAGCGGATCCTGTACGGATGACCCCTAGTACGTTCGCACACAGCTGGATCGAATAGTTGATGCCAGTCAAACAAATAAAATCCGTGCACCAACTTATACAAAGTTATTAAATCTTGACGAAGCCTACGCGTCGCCAACGATTGTAAGCCCAAAAATCGCAATCGTTCATGATAAGATAAACTACCAGTTCCTAAAACAGATTTTGTCGCCTTTCGTTGTACGTTCTCAACAATGTTTATGTCTCTAACTAAGAAAGGATTCCATACTTCTGTACAGTATTCTAAAATAGGACGAACTAAGCCCTTATACAAGGGCAAGAACACATGCTTATCCATGCCACCAAATGAGCGACGTATCACATTTAGTACACCAAAGGCTTTTTGAGCTAAAGACAGTGGTGGGTACTTTTAAAATCAATTGTCACAAAAACACCGAGATCTCTTACAACATCTACTTTGTGTAGTTCGACACCATGTAGCGTATAGTCATATTTAGCAATATTATATCCGAAGTGAATCAATTCGCATTTGTTAGCTGCAAAATTTATATTATTATCCACAGACCATCTAGCAACTAAGTCAATATCATTTTGAAACATACGCCTATCCGTGCTAGCCATATTTTTACGTAAGACTTTTGCCAAACGTGTATCATCAGCAAACATACCAACAAATTATTGATTATATTATTGATTGATATACATTACAAGCCATTATTGTCACTCAAGTCGTTAATAAACATGAGAAATAAAGCTGGACCTAAGACGGATCCTTGGGGGACCCCGCTAGATACTGCCGCTAACTCTGACTTGTAGCGCCCTACAGAAACGTATTGAGAACGGCCTGATAGAAAACACTTGATCCAACTACGTATAGGATCGTTTATACCAAACGCCTTTAGTTTAGTTATAAGGCGAGAATGGGGGACAGTATCAAAGGCTTTACAAATGTCCAAATAGATAACATCTGCGGTATTGCCTTTATCTACAGACCACATTACATGATGCAAAAAACGTAACAATTCTAAGGCTGTGGTGCGACCAGAAACAAATCCAAATTGAGATGGGTTAAGTAAATTATTTGAAACTAAATAATTCATTATTTGTTTGACAATAATTTTTTCTAAAATTTTACAAACAGCGGACGTTAACGACACAGGTCGGTAGTTGTTAGCGTCGCTACGTAAACCTTTCTTATATAAAGGTACAACCCGTGCGACTAGCCAGTCCCTTGGTAAACAAGAAAATGTGATGGATGCGGTAAATAATGTGTACAACGGCTTGGCCAAAACTAAAGCGCAGTTTGCTAAAATTAAATTGCTAATGCAGTCATCACCGGGTGCCGAGTTCCGTTTAAGCTTACGACATGTCTCGTAAACATCCACAACATTAAAACTGATCTCGTTAAGCTTAGGCGTGAGCGTTTGTCTGTTACAGACAATATATTAGCGGGACCATGGAAGTCAGGCTTAAATACACTAGCGAATTGTCTGTTGAAACGATTAGCAATGTCTGATTCTGAGCTACATAAAGCACCGTCCTCATCATAAATTGGATTTGTAGCTGTTGACTGCTTGAGTTTATTTGACGTATAGGACCAAAATCTTTTTGGATCTTTACTAATAGAAGTTGCCAAACTACGTTGATAATTATATTTTGCCCGTTTAATTATATCGTCTCAAGCTGCAACACATTGTTTATATCGCAGCCATCGCAGCCATGAAATTTCAGTCCGACTACGTTGATAACTTCTGTATGCATTTGCTTGACAATTTGTAGCTCGAAGCGCTTCACGCGATAACCAAGATGGTTTACGCTTACGGCGGCGGCGAAAAGTAGGGCAAAATTTTGCGATGCCTTCATTAATAGCTTGCTTAATAAAGCCCCAAAGACCTTCCACAGAATTAAGAAAATCGAGTTCATTTAAAGCAGAATTTAAGTAATCGTTTAATTTACGCCAGTTGCATCTAGCCCATCTATAAACAATGTCATTGTCATCACTACCTTGAGCAAAATTTATATAAAAGTGAACGGTTGCATGATCAGAATTGCCAAATGGGCAACCAATATTTATACCACTTATAAGTTCGGAATTGTTGCACAATACTAAATCAAGAATGCTGCGGTGACGAGTTGCTTGCAATACAAACTGTTGCAAATTGGAATTTAACAAACACTGCATAAATGAATCACACGAACTCGGCCATGACATAGTTTCCCAGTTAATGTCACTGTAGTTGAAATCACCAACAACTACAACTGACTTGTACAATGTTGCTATTTTATTAATATTAGAACGTTGGGAACGAAGAACCATCAAACGAAAAAACGCAAGAAACGACGAGAAACTCGAAAATAACGAAAGAAATAGAAGAAATAATGCGAGAATTCGATCCGAATACGCCAGAACCGAAAAGACAAGAAAGAGCGGTAGGATACTTCTTCGTACAAATCCATCTGGAAAAGAAAGTACATAAAATTCGGTTCATCATGATCAAGAATTTCCCAAAAATCGCGATATATGGACACGATTTTCTGGCATCGTTCGAATTGCTGATCCATTACTACCAACTACGAATCAAAATGAACGGTCAACCGATACCATATTGTTGGAGCACAGATGAAATGAAAACACCGAACAGTGTTGCCAAAGTGGAAGAAGGCAACATGATACCGGTGTACAACCTAAACACAATCGAAATGGAGATAATCGATAATCAACCGTTGGCACAGAAGGTCGAAGAAACGATTGTAAAAGCAGCGGTTGACAAAGAGCGATCGATCGGTTCAAGGGAAAAGAAATAAAGAACCAAACAAGATAGGAAGAAGACGAGTCAGAATGGACCACAGTTGGAAAAAGAGGGAAGCTGTTAATCAAATCATGGACTGGCAAAATCCAGATAAATAATCCACAAACAATATCACTTGTGAATACGGACGTCCACGAAAGAAAGAAAGAACAACGACGGCTCAACATCGAGCAATTCCAAGAACAAGTGATACGCCAAACCGAGCACATGAACAGTATCGAACTTCCGACCGAAATTGATGTAGAAAATCCGGTAACGATGAAGACGGAAATCCGTACCTGGCAACCGTACTGCACAACTACCAAGACGTCTTTTCGAAATCAGACTTCGACATCGGGATCAATACACAAGTGGAACACTATATTCAAACTACGGTGCAACACCCAATGCGACTCTTACAGCACCTGGACCGAAACCAAGCGACCAAGCAAGTCCAAGAGATGTTGGATCAAGGAGTGATCAGAAGATCCTACAGTCCGTGGGCATCACCGATCGTACTGACCAACAAGAAGGATGGATAAAAAAGATTTTGTGCAGACTACAGGATGTCCAACTCAATCACAAAGCGTTATAGTTTTCCGTTACCACGAATTGATGAAATGGACGGGACACTGGCAAGTCCCGATGAAAGAATAAGATGAAGAAAAGATCAATCGGTGACCAAAAAGAATTCGAAATCAACAATCGTTTAACAAAAAGGCACCAAAATCCACAATCGGTGCTAAAAGAACAAATCATAACTCGAAGGGGAGGAGGTGGCGAGCCGCTCGGGCGTCGCTTTGTCACCAGATCTTAGTTGATCAGCAAGACAAAAATGAGGGAAGAGAGGACCGGTTGCCAGCCGTTCGGGGGCACTGGGAATCTCGGAACTCATGCCAACCAATTATGATCAATAAGATGGAGCCGATAATGGGATCAACAACCAACGAGGGACAACGAATTCCGAACAGACAACGATGGAGAATGGATCGGACAAAGAATCGTCCCGACACCGATACGACAACGACGACCAAAAACAAAACGAAGCGAACCGATCAATAGAAACCGAAAGAATTCGGTGAAGTTCGACAACGACAATAACGACGACCAAATAGCCGGTACACAATAAAACCGATGACAAATTCCAACGACGCTGAGATCCGTCGCCCCGAAGAAATGCCCGTGATCTCAAACAAAGAATCCTGACAACGCACGATCGACAGAGACGATTATTAATCCGACCCACCACCAAAAAGACGATACATTTATAAAATCTAGCTGAAAATTACGTTTTCGGTGCAATTCCAAATGCTCTTGATGAACTGCGAAAACTGCAATAGTGTCTTGCTTTTTCAAACGTCGCGACACTGCTCTTCAATATCGCGTTTATCTAGCCAAATATTCTCGTTGAGCAGCACGACACCTGTCGTGATTGAACGACCCAATCAATCAATCAATCAAAACGTGCTGATAATCGGATATTATACGCTGACTCTTTCATCGTATAAACTGGTGTTATAGACATTACTTGGCTTACTCGTCTATCTACATGCTTTTCGCCATACTATATTTCATCTTGGAATAGCTAGAGTAACGTTTTGCTGTATTTCGCGCGAACGTACCGATTCCGGTATGATAGTAACATGTATGCTAGGCGGTTTGAAGCCGATTATTTGAAAATTTGTTGAAACAGATGGATTAAGTCTCAAATCCGGTCTTTATAGTTGTGTCGATGTTTGAATGTGCAACAGATTGCAAATAAAGTGAACTTTTTTGTTTTACACTAACTAGGTTCTTCTAATTAGCCATGTCGAACACTGCTATATGCTAGTTGTCCGGTATGGCTATTTGGGGTCAAAACCCTTTAAATCCGGCTTTTCATTTTTTAATTATTTATTGGTCCCTGAAATCTTATATTGGCCTTTTGTTTCTTAAAATTTTATTTTCTTAAAACTTAAGCTTAAGTGGCCGAAGAGTGACAATATCTAGAGTCAAGCGAAAGTGTCCGGTGTTTTTGAAAGTGGGATCTAGAACGTCGATACTAAAGACTGTATGGGGTCTAAAAGCCGACTGGTTATCATTGCTCAGTAGTATGCCTTAACATTTTATTCTGTTATAATAAACATTGTTCACTACGCATTTGGTGCTCAACTATTGATCTCACGAGTGCTTCGGAGTTACTCACGCCCCAACACGAAATATAGGCACAATATACAAACATTTGAAGCATTATATAAGCATTTGAAACTGACAATGGCTCAGCGGTTTGGGGGTTTGTTTTGCCGTCGTGTACACTGTTATAATATGACATTTGTTGTTTTTGCTTCGTCGTTTTTCACTAAGGTTATGTTTAATTGTTAATAAAAATTTTACTTCCATCACTACGGTACACATCAGGAAACACTGGATTTACAATTCAAGGCCATCATAACGGTTTTGCGATTAGGATGAACGAAGCTCAACTGCAGCAGCAACAACTCCAAATCGTGATGTTGCAACACACACCGTTCATGGAGATTCCCGATGCACAAACAAGTGGCAACTGTGGTTCAACGACGTATTCGATTTCTTCACGTTAGCGGTACGAGTACGCGACGACGATATGAAGAAGCTGTAAATACGAATGTTCCGGGGTACCGAGGGCAGGCAAATCCTCTATGCCCGCAATGTCAACAACAACCAGGCGGTGTCGTTCGATGTGCTCGTTGCCGAACTCAAACAAATCTTTGACAAGCCGGCCAACTCTGTCTGCGCCGAGCATGAGAACCGTAGCAGGTACCAAGACACTGGCGAATCAATCAACTACTACTTCACGGCGTTACATATATTGCAGGGAGTAACCGGAATTCCGGTTCCGGCGAAAATCGTGTTCCGGTTGCGGTTCCGGCAAAGGGCAGAAATCATACCGGAACCGGAATTCCGGTTTAGAAATTTTGTTTGAAATTTTCCACGTTTTTCGCTTCATCCTGTAATCCAAACATATGTAATATATATTATACAATGATCAAGCTCCAATACAACCAAGTAAAAGAAAAGATTAACTAACCAATTTGCCGTGTGAAACGTAATAAGGGCACATACTTAGAGCAGGAATTTTTCATAATAACCTGCAGGAGCTTGTTAAATCAAGGCCAGGTCGATGCTTTAGCAGCTATTTTACATATCCAGAAGTCTGTGGGATACGTTTGAATTAAACTGGTCCAACTAGGTAACAGAGTACACTTAGGTACGCAGAAGTACTTAGGGTATGCTTGGCTAACATAAGTTGCGTCAAGCACCCGCCAGTGCGCTTGTAAACTTGGTAAAGTAGTCTAAATTGAAGTAAACTAACGTTATCTGCAACGCAGCTAGAAACTGCTTTCTTGGCAATGAACTGTATTTATTGAAACTGTGAGAGCAGAATCACAGTGTGTCTCATTTATAGCATTCTGATTAGAAAGTTATCATTATGATGTAACTGACGGGCACCGCTTGTCCAACGCTAGCCTAAACAGTGTCTCTGACCACTGATCAGAAAATTACCTTCTATGTATTATTTTCTCTTAGCACGATATAAACCAATAATTTTAAGTTTTCTACAGAAGAAGATGCAACAAACGTATGTGTAGTAAAGGGAGGCGACTGGAGACAGAGCGAAAGTGTGTATTCTACGCTCCAAGCTTTGTAAGCACATTCGATTTAATGCAGTATACGCAATGGTGTATAGTGGAAGACATTTTTTGCTCTGAGTGTCCAAAAACCGACATATTTGATCAATAAATAAACATTATTATCTTCCTCAGTCTCTTTAAAGTTTCAGAAAAGCAATAATACCATCGCAATACATTAAGTTTAATGTAAAAGTTATTTTTAATGCATTTTACATCCGCTATACCTTCATTTCTTCCATCATCTGTTTTACTATATATAAATTTCGAAGACGAGGTTCCGGTTCCGGAACCGGTTTAAATGGACGGTTCCGGTTGCTGGTTCCGGTTCCGGTTATTCCCTGATATATTGATATTGGATGCGCGTCAACGGCCATACAAGAGCAATTGCTTGTCGATCCCGCAGCCTATCAAACCAAGTTCTGACGATCATGGAGACAGCCGCACAAACCGGTGCAGTACTATGCGAATAACAACTGTTGCAACAAGTACAACGGCGCAATTTTCGTTCGAATTTTACTCGTGATCGCGGTTCGCAGCTGTCGTACATCATAGTAGTCGCTTGTATATAAATTCGTTCTCTCTTCACCGTATTAACAACAACAATAACTGGTAGTCACTACAACTAATATTGCACTGAATGAAATAGCTAAATTTCAAGATATTTGCATATATCTCTAATGGGGATTCCCGGAAGTGACACTCCCGAGCCACAAAATGTCCTGTACCCTGTTTCGAGTCACTGAACCATTGTATTCTATAATCAAAATATTGTATTTTAGCGTTCGCGTAGGTGCTTGTCTTGAGAATTTCGCTTCACACTCCTTTGTCCCTGCATCGATATAGGATATTTATATGGTGAAATCGAGTATGGTATGTATATAATATTACCTAGCGATTTACACTATTCAGTCCACTGAGCGCGGAACCCATTATGACCCAAATGTATGTGGAATTTATCTTCAGGATCGAAATATTTAAGTTGAAGCCGATTGTCAATCATAAATGGGTTACTACGACTGTTTCAGTTGAAGCAGGTGTACCCAGCGACATTGACCCGTTGTGCCAACCAATCACAATACCCATCCAATCCACTTTAGGCAAAACAGGATGCTGAAACGGAGCGATCACCAACACTATAGTGTCATGACGTACAGATGCGCTACCCAACGCATATTCCATTGCGTTCCAACTCTCTCTTTGAAAAGAGAGTGAACGCTGGACGTCATTAAACCCATAATTATAATCATAATTATACCCATTAATAATAATATAGTGATATTGGCTTAAGTCAAACTGTTTACTTGTGACTACTCTAGCTAAATCACCAAATGTTGCACCCCCACGAGCATAAACGTCACCCCCTACAATATTTTTGACCTTTCTGCAAAAGGAGTCTGACAACAGAAGCACCGAAATTGCAAATTGAGCGTCAATTTGGCATTTGCGCTCAACAAATGTCTGAAAGCCCCATTTAGGAGTAATTTTGCCGCTCTGAAACAGACTTAGAGCTTCATCTAGGAGTGCACCATAAATGTTATATCCTGGCAGAAATGTTGCCGATTCAGCAGCAGCGGCGCGTAAGCCACACGCCCAATAAAAGTCATTCGCCCCCGATGCCACAAATTTGCCATTGTCACCACCGGATACCTGTTCAGCCGCCTTAGATATTGCTAGCCAGATTGATCCGACGTGTTTGAGTTGTTCGAGAATAACATCAAGTTTAAACGTCCTGAGAGTGGACTACCAACTCAACGGGAAGTTTGATACCTTGATTTCTGATCCATGTGGTGATGTGCTCATGGATATTGTCGATTGTCGTCATTGGCAAGAAGAGCAGCCGCCTTGTGGGGATGATTAAGCTATTGGAGAGGTAGATACCAAAACGCTATTTCGATGCTGTTGCACGATACTGATGGATGGTCAGATGGAATGCGAATTGTTTCATTGGCTCGCAACCGTGATAACGGATGGTCGGGATTGACTACGATGCGGACTGGCATGTTGAGATGGTCTGAAAAACGATCTATTAGTGAAAAGTTAGATACAATTTTTGTTGTACAATCTGAAAAAAAATTAATTTGAAAAAATTAATGCCAGTAGTGAAGGAGTCGTATCATCATCCCGCATGGACTTAATCCTTAAGTTAGCCAGTTGACCCGCCTTTCGCTGACCAACCCTACTAGCTATTGAGTTGGCGTTACGTTCACCCAATGTGTGATCTGTATTGTTTGTATTGTCCATAGCTGTAACGCTCGACTGTTCGATTGGATAAACTAACTTAACGGGACGGCGTAATTCTTTGCCCGTTGGTAGCTTCACAGATACTGTGCGGATGTGGCCATCCTTACTCGGATGCACCTTGGACACACGAGCGACCCTCCACATTCCGCGTGGAAGATTGTTTTCTTTCAGCAAAACAACGTGCCAACTACTGGCAACAAGTTGCTTGTGTTCCGCTGTTGATGACGTTGTTTGAATTGTTCGCGAAGGCTGAGTAGGTAATCGCGTTGCCAGCATTGCCAAAACGCATTGAGGAGCTGTTGACCAGACATCCACATCTTGTTCATCTCAGTCCATCAGCAGTTTTCGGTTGTGGCATGTAAATTTCGTCACTATCACTTTTCAGCTGTGGCAGATTGCTTGACGGGTGTGGCTGTACAAAATGAGCCTGGGAAAGCGGCTCGTCACCAATTTCTTCCCAGTAAGTTAGAGGCCTTGAGTTTAGGATTGCGGCGACTTCACTGCAAATTGCCTGTAGTTCCGTTGTGGACGGGAAACGACTGCCGATCGTCTTTTTAAGCTCTGATTTGACAATGGATACCAGTCTTTTGTACCATCCGTCCATCCACGGGCTAAGTTCTGTGATGAAGTGGCATCGAATACCGGCTGAGCTTGAATGATCCTGTACCATCTCACCACGAATGATCTTGGAAAATACTTTACTGCATGTTACGAATTGCTTTGCATTGTCAGAAACGATGACGTCAGGTTTACCACGGATTGTTGTGAATCGTCGCAGACTGTGTAGGAATTCTATTGCGGACAAGTCGCGATGACTTCCAAGTGAATAGCGTGAATCATAGCACATGTGAAAATTGCTATCCACACCTTCTTGTAAGCAACCTCACCGCGAACGAGCATCGGACCTAAGTAGTCGACCACAATGTACGAAAAAGGTCTAGTTTTGTTGATTCTGAATCCAGGCAGGGAGGGAAATCCAGAAGTTCGAAATGGTCCGCCGTCATGTTTTCGGCAAACAGCACACTCGTGGATTATTTTTTCACCATCGGTCGTCCGGAGGGAATCCACATTTCCTGTCGTACCGTTGCCAGTGTGTGTTTAACGCCTGCATGCAGAAGCCCTTCATGAACGCTCGTGACCAGCATCTTTGTGAATAGACTATTCTTAGGAAGTAGAATTGGATCTTTCGTTTCGAGTGGCAAATCCGAGTGTTCCAGTTTGCCATGACATCGGATCAATCCCAGATCGTCAATGAATAGAGGCAGTTGTTGTCGCAATGCTATTGATGCCTTGTCTGTGCTTTTTTCGACGATTTTGCTATAATGACATCGCTGAATACTCTTGATCCAACCGAGTTTTGCTGTTGCGATTTCACTTGCTGTAATAACGCCAACGAGCTGCGTTTTCTGCAATTTGCTATGAATCGCTGAATCCATGCTGTAACCCGCAAAACCTTCCAGAAATTGGAAAATCGCGTAAGCGGGAAGACGTAGTCTCGATCTAGCGCCACAGTAACTGACGGTAATGTTACGTCCATGTCAGTGACGTCCATTATCGACTCTGCCAACTGTGGTTCAGTTACAAATCGGTTGTTGGGCCATTCTGATTCTGGCAAAGATAAGAACCATGGACCGTTCCATCAGAGTGCCGAATTTTCCAATTCGTCGTACTGTATACCTCGAGTTGGCGCATCGGCTGAATTATCTGATGTTGAAATGTAAAAGAATGCGCTGATATTCCTCGATTTGATTTTGTCGACTCTGTTACGGACAAAAACCGTTGCAGGATGCTTCTGTAATACCCAATGAATGGCGCATTGTGAATCAGACCACAGGAATCGCTCGTTGATGTCCACTGAGAGTTGCTTGACACGAATTTGATTAACCTCACACTAATGAGAATGGCCATTAACTCCGCCTTTGGAATGGATAGTCCTTTCATGGGACAGACACGAGACTTTGCAAACAAAAGATTAGTGCTGATTTTCTCCTGGCGGATAACTCGAAGATACACTGCGGCCGCATACGCCTTGGCTGAGGCATCAGCAAAACAGTGGATTTGAAACAACCCTTGTTGTTCCGGAACAATGCACCGGTGAATGCGCAGCTTGGGAATTTGAATCAAGCCTTTCTGAACGACAAACCATTACCTGAGAATGTCTGGCGACAGTATGTCACCCCAGCTATATTTATGACGCCAAATCTCTTGCAGCAGGACAATTCCCGCAACAGTGATCGGTGCCATCCATCCCAGTGGATCATATATCGAAGCCAACCCCTTAAGCAATTGGCGTTTTGTTTGTGGCGCATTTTGCAAGTCATCTGCCACTGACGGACAGTGCAATGTATCATTGACTGTATCCCATATCAACCCCAAAACCTTTACTGTTTCGCCTGTTCCTCGGTCGTGGTCTGGGAGAGAATTTTGAAAATTTTGGAGAACCATTCTCGTAGGCTCATCGCAGCGTCCCTAAATAATTGCTTGCTTTCGCTGTAAAATGCCTTTGCTTTATCACCGTCTGTAACACCTGTTATCACGTTGTCTACATATGCATTGGCGATTATTTGTGGCGCAACCGGTGTATCTTCCATTCTCAGATGGAAATTGACGGTAGCTGCCAGTAGAAACGGACTAGATTTCGCACCAAAAAACACCCGGAAAACCGATACCACAACAAATTGTCACCCATTGGCGGCTTGTTGATATCTTCCACCCGAAAAAATCTACCATCTCGCTCTGTTTCTTGAAGCGCAACTTGTAAGAATACCTTCTAAATGTCGCTTACTAACCCGATTTGGTGGAGTCGTAACAATAATCCGCACAAATCAGCTAACATAACCGGGCCACGATGTAAGCAATCATTGAGTCTAGGCTCTGAACGACTTGCCTTTGCGGATGCGTCGTGGACAATTCTGAATTTTGTCGTCGTCTTTTCTGTACTTAAAACGCAATGGTGTGGAATATAATGGACTCGATTTGTTGTTGGCAGACCAGGATCTACAGCTTCTATTATGCCTTTATCCAACTGATCCTTTATGGTACTATCATACTGAGCAGATGCTGTCTGGTTTGATCGCAGTCGCATTACTAGAGATGTAAGGAGACGCATAGCAAGCCATCGGTTGTCAGGCAGCGCTTGACTTTCGTCTGTCCACGGCCACTTGACGGCATACCGACCATCTTTGATTTCGACTCTTTTATTGAAGTTTTCGATCGCTTCTTCATCGTTCGTTGCGTCGAGCTTCTCTTTGATTCCAATGTCCTCCAGCGACCAAAATCGTGCCACGTTGAGTGTATCGGAGGCTGTCGAATCACCTAGTAAAAACAGTGCTGATAACTGTGTTATTGCCCAAATTTGTGCAATTGTCAATACCACTGATAGGGTCTGCGGCTATATACCCAAGTTTCGTGTTAACCAGAACAGGGCCACCAGATAGCTGTATAAAACCACCCTCCGTAAACTAATAATAGTTGCCCAACCCAACGAGAATGTCGATCTCCACCAATTCCGGTTTCTTGATTATCGGTTCCGCCAACTCAACCGTTTGAAGAATACGAAATTGTTTGCTATCGAGCGGAAGCTTTTGTATGGGACAGGAAATGCAGTCTGACACATTAGCTGCCATGGTTAGGAGAGACCCGTCTTTAAGCGCAACGTTAAATTTGACCACCTTGTATTTTTGTTGTCTCCGAATCTTATCTTCAAAGCCAGCGATTTTTCATAAAATGACATAACTTAAAACTCGAGACCAGAGATATTCCTCGTCTGGACGTCAGGAAGTACTTCTTCACTCATCGTACAGTGCGGCTATGGAATTCCCTTCCCCTTTCCGTGGTTAACTCACCATCACTGTCATCGTTCAAGTGTAGGCTCCATTCCGCGAATGTTTTGCCTGCTTAATGTATCATTATTTTGTTTTAATCCCAATGCTGCCCCGCGCCCAGGCGGGGCGTTTCTTCCCTCCGAAGTGAACATGTTGATCGACTCATCAAACTGGATCATTTGCCACGCTCTCGTACCATTCGGAGGGCCAACTGGTACGTAAATGGTAATGGTACGTAATGCTTCGAAATCGTTGTTAGGTAAACTACAAGCCACCTTTCTAGGGCAGCTCATGGACAAAGACGGTTGAATAAACCCAGAAACTACAAAAGTAATACATGAGTAAACTAAAGGTTCGCCCTACAGTCCTTTCCTGTCATTAAGGATTGGCGGTCGCTTGTTCGGCGTACCAGCCATCCGTCAACATATAAGGTATATAACATAAAATTGGTGTTTTGTGCAACATTGTCCTATTAACGATTACTTCAAAACGTTAAGTAACCGATTTGTAACCGTTTTGAATTTGAACTAGAAATTTATATTTTATTATGTAACCAAAATTCCCCCGTCTATTGTTTTAAGACCTGCACATCACATGTAATGTTCGCCAATTACACGTATATATACATTATCAGTAATAACACGAAATATGTTGAGAAAAATGCGGAATGCGAATTGCCACGTTGTGTGTTGTCAAACGAATTTGTGGCCAAACGACAAACAGGTGAACTGTGCTAGTGTAATAACAATCGACGTGACGCTGCTGCACTGCGCACTTCCCAGACGCAATGCCCATACGACCCAGGCTATCGTGACTTCAAGGGCGGACCTGATGGGTTTCAATCACGCGAATGTCTTTTCCCACGCGAGTCAGGCCCAAGAAATTACGGAGCTTAGCAAGCCGCAGGAGCGCTTCACAGGATGTGTTCTGATCCTGCCGGACGGGTTGCGCACGTAGTCTACGAGGTACTACATTTGAGGTCCCCAGGGAGGTCGGCTCCGTCACCTGCTCACAGGCCAAAGATACCGTACCACTATTCCCTCTCCACATCTAACCCGGGAAGTATCAAATTCTTTCTAA
>JASANE010023033.1:0-14574 GCA_030248225.1 Trileptium ribeirensis
AATGCAACATGTAGGCTTATATGGGAAGGAGGGCTTACCACATGACAGCCCCCCTCCGCCCCTTTAGCGTAAAGTGTCGTCTCCCATAACTGATCATTCAACTCCTCCGTCTGGCGGTGACCTATCTTCAACTATATCTTTTCGAGGTTTTCCGGCTTTACAGACCCTGCTTTAGGTAAGGCCTCGGGATTTTTTGACAATTGCCAAATGGCGCCCTGAAATTTTGAGACTGGCCCGCCCAAACGCAATTAAGACAAGACCGGGCGGTCATGTCCACGGGCCCGGTGCGGGGGCTAAACTTCTCACTTTTGTTTGCAAAACATACATCCTGAATCACCTATGCTAAACACCAGAAAACAGAATCCATACTACAATTTTTATTTTACTCATTCTAAGGTTTACCTGTCATCAGCTTTTAAATCCTGATCGTGTTTACCCGGTTTTCTCTCTAACAAGACGTGTTTTTTTCAGTTTTTTTACATGATCGTTTGATATTACTAATGCTTTTAAGACTCAGTGTATCTTTTCAGCAGTGTCAGTGTGTCAGCAGTGTCAGTGTATCTTTTCGCATGCGAATTTCGGGCCAAGTCACTTTTAGGATCCGGACGTTATAACGTGAGAAAAAGAACAACTTAGAGCGGGGGGTTCGGGGGTGGGGGCAGCATCACCCGGCTTAGACTTAGGCTTAGTACATGGCTAATATAGAGACCTTAGCTTAGGCTAAGAATAAGGCTTAGGCTTAGTATATCGGAAACGGCATGGCATGCATTATACTTCTGCCTCTAAAGTTGACATAGGCCCGAATTTCCGTATAAACTCGTTAACACGAGCGTAGCGCACTATTCGAAAATGGGACAGCAATTTAAAATGGGGAGGGGGAGGGGAGCGAGGGAGAATTGCAGGCCCAATAAGGGAAAAATCCTATTTTAGCCGTTTTTTGCCTGAAAACGAAAGGGCGTGCCGTCTTTTGCTACACCCCTGCTTCTTAACATATTCTTGTTATAAACGGCTATAGTTTCTTTAAATAATCTTTATAGAACACACTATATGTACTTATATTTCCATGACTACACACTCTCAGAGATACACGTATAATGTATGTATATATTGTGCTGCAGTGCCCAGTAGTGGAGGGTGGGGCGCCCTTCATTTTTTGAGAGGAAGCTTTGGAAACACACCCTCCCCCGATTTCTGAAATATGGGCTGCGCCCGTCCCTCTAATATTTTCATATGGGTTTTCGCAGGATTTACGTTTGGGAGCAATTGCGAGTGGGGGAGCGCAAAGTTAAGGTATCATAAATTTGGAAGGAATGTGGGAGCAGAAAATTTGTTAAGTGTCAAGGTTTGATATAAGCCATAGGCTGAGCCTCGAAACCATTTGGGGGCACATGGCCAGCGGGTGCTTCCCCTCCCAACCCGGCCACCTTTGTATAACTCTACCTCTGTTTATTTCCTACACCTCAAATATAGATTTTTCTGTCAAGTTTACGAAAACACTTTTTTTTATACAATCTCTGTTTTGCAAAGCAATATTATGAAAAATATTGTGGTTGTTGCAGTTTTTTGTTTAAAAATAGATTTTAATCGCGTACTTTTATGTTGTAGTTGGAGTTGCAAGGCGGAGCGCACATGAATTTTCGCTTGTTTGTTTGTTTGTTGTAAACTAAATTTTATAACAAATGCTCGAGCATGCAGAAGACACACCATCACAGTCAAGTAAGTAGTGGTGTTCTGCGAGTTTTATTTTTTTCTTGAGGAAGTATTTTTATGCCGTGGCGTCTCTAAACGAGAGATTGTAGGATGAATAATCGCACGGCTTAGCCAGAAACATTTTGCAAATCACATGGCGTAGCAGAAACATAGGCACTCCTGAAGCTGGGGGAAAACAGAGAATTATCCTACAGCAAAATTTTTGGTATATTTGGATTCAATCCGACGAGCTAACTTCAATGTATTTATTTAGACAATTTTCAGATAATTTTTTTAGATATTTTGACTCCGCACCAGGGTACCAAGGTACGTTAAGAAATCGAAAATTTTTTCATTCCGAATTTTGATTTAATGCACCATTCAACGCAGCTCCAGCAGGCAAGTCTAACAGTACCAATTTTTACTAAAATAAACCGCACAGTCATGAATTATTTAAAAACTAAACAAACTAAAATGCACTTACATTTTATATCTTAAACCCGATACATCTTCCGGATTTGATCAACCATGGCCCCAAATGGATGAGCACCAAACTGTTGAAGCCATGCAAATTCTGCCAAGTATCTTTCGAACAATTTATCCGGAACACACCTACGCACGGGCGTAGTCAGGCATTTTGAAAGGGGGGTCGCGGCCCACAGTGGGTACCTAAAAGCGGGTCCGTGGGGTCGCGCTCAGAAAGGAGGAGTGGCGCTCAGAAATGTGAAAGCGGTTTCCAGAATTGGTATTTTAAGTACTCCATAAACAATTAAAAAATTGCAACCGTTGCCAAAATAGCGAATTTTAATACAAAAATGTGAAATTTGGTCAAAAATACAGTCGAAAGTATATAATTGTTTTCTAGTTCTAGAGAGGCTAGTTTTAGGACAATTTTCGACATGATTTTCAACCGGAATCACTCAAAAAAAATTTGTTTGGGGTTAAACCAAAAGGGGGGTGTCGCGACCCCCGCAACCCCCTCCCTGGCTACGCCCTAGCACCTACTGTCTCGAAAAACATCTTTAGCCGACCCCATAACCTGTCATTATTCTGGGTGTGAACTTCCGCGTTATTAGGATTAGTGAATAGTTTATTATGGTGATTAACCCTTTTAGCCCAGCAGAATTTTATTGCGAGGCAGTTTAAGATTAAAAAGAAAGAGTTATTGCAGATTGAATATTTGTTTCGATAGGTTTTACTGTCGGAACATCATCATCCTAAATTGTCCTGACGCACCATGTCACCCCTCTTTGCCAGATAGCAAGGGTTCCCACAGTCACATATACAACTATTGCTAATTAACCCCAGTTTGGCCAAGTATTCAATAGTACTATCATAATTTGCCGTTATTCGACAAACGTCAACAAATTTTATATTTAACTTTCCAATTTCATGTTGGCGGATAACATTATCTAATGCAATAATATATTTATTTTATGGCCTACCGCGGGTAGCCATATTTCAAATATAATATCTGAAAAATTAGTAAATCTAAGGCTTAGGCTGAGACAAAGCTAAAGCCTGAGACTAAGCCTAAGCCTGAGACTAAGCCTAAGACTAATCCTAAGCCTGAGAATAATCCTGAACCTGAAACTAAATCTAGGACTAAGACTAAGCCTGGGACTAAGCCTAAGCTTGAAACTAAGCCTAGGGATAACTTGTTCTTCCACTAAACATTTTACGCTCAAATGCATCAAACATATATAAACAGGTTTCAAAATATCCATTTTTCGCTTGCATTCTCAATGTCTAACTCCATATCTTGTTACCAGGGCAAGCAATGGAGATATCCCATACATTATTAGATAAGCCATTGTGTTTTCTATAACATAATTTGAGCCCAAATCTTCCAAATTTGAGCCAAATCGGTCCATCCTATCAAATGTTATGGTTAAAATTGTGAAAAAACCAAAATCCATATTTTTTGAAAAATTTCGACCCATCAATTTAGGGTCCTCACCTGAACCCGCTTAAAGTGATAGACCCCTGAAACCTTTCCCATGGGAAAGGGCGGAAAAAACTGACTCATGCTAGGAAGGGAGGTAAACGATATTAAGCTGAGCTTTTGGAAAAATTTACCAAAAAAGCCTCTATATCCTAAAACCCAAAAGAAAAGAACAATAATTTAGCATCATCAAGAGGCTACCCCTGAAAAGGGGTGATCGTGGTCTCGAAGCCACCTCTTTTGAAGGTGAGAGATGATCAGGGGCCCAGAGACTATGGCGGATATACCTTAAAAGATGATGTGACCCTTCCCTGATTCCCCCCTCCGCTTCAGGAGGGCCGAAACTTGTTTCACCTTATCGGTACTGAATGTGCTCAGAATGGGGTCAGTCTCAGCATAAACACAACTGGCGTACATAAACGGGTGCGTGGCCACTCCGTAGCCATGGGTGGATGGAGCCCGTGTGCGAATGCTTCGCTTAAGCTGTGACTTGTCCGCAGTTTCAGTGCCCTTCGAGTAAAAGTTTCTGGCTACTTCCTTGTACAAATGAAGAAGCGAAATTTTATGTTTTTAGTTAATTTGGGGCTATTAATAGTTGTAAAGATTTTCCGCCTCGAATACTCGTTTAATGTTTTGTCTTTCTAAGCCTATGGCTAAGCTTAAGTCTAAGCCTTAGTCACAATAGTAACCTAACTTCGTCTAACCTAATTTTTAATCTTTTGCCCTATGGTATTCATGTAAAGATTTGCCCCTCCGTTATTGAGGAGCACTTGACATGACTCAGTACAGCTGTGTGTATTTTTGTGTAAACAATAACGCAGATAGAGGCATGAGAATAGCTGGCCAGGATGGAAGTCCACGTTTATGTCGAAACACATCAGTGCCCTCTATCCGTGAAGAAATTTTTCTGGCTATGCTTCGGGTTGGATCCAACAATAATTGAAACTAAATCATCGGATCCATTGGCGGTTTCCTCAAAAAACGGTCAATAGTGTAAAAAGGTATTTTATTGACAGTCCGTGTCACATGTATATAACGTATTTCAGTCGGGTTATATATTTTCATAAATATCTATTATTACTGACATGTTTTCATTCATTCGGCAAAAACCATTGAACCAAAACCCAAGTTTATACCATGTAATTTTTGAACACTAACATGAATATACCAGCATGCTATATGATATTTTAAGGAAGAATAGGCGTCACTAAGGAACAGAAATTGTTTGTTACTGAAAGCCAGGGTCGACGTGGGAGGACGTCCTGAATTCGGGGGTGGGGGTGGCGACGAAAAGTTGGCGACTCCCTCCGGCCCACACACATTTTTGGTAATTTCAACTAAATTTTTCCCTATTTTAGCGCAAATTTTCAGTCAACGCGCTGCGGAAGTAGCGTGGAGAAGCGATGGGGAAGGGGGGTCGGGGCGTGTGCGAGGCCTCAGGTGTAGCCGCCTGAATCGTTGCCGACATGTATGGTATATATCTTTGTTGCTTTTCTTTGTAGAAAAAATTATAACCAATGTCGTAGCACTATATATTTGTGTCCCGGTGGCCATTTTACGTTCAGTGTAACTGCATATTTTATAGTTTTTGCACCAATATGATTTGACCCAGCGATAAATAAAATAAATATTTGTGGTGCATTATAAAACTGCAATTTGTCAGATCAGAATTTAAAGTTTTAAAATATTTTTAAAATTATAAGACTAAAAAAACATCGTTGCCCAGAAAGTTTCGTGAAACATCGTTTATTATTGGAAACAATTATTATTGTGTACCTCGGTAAGCTAACGGTGATGTAGATTTCAATATACAACACATCAGTAGATTTCTCTCATTAAACCGAATCGAATGGTGCCAAACATGACCATATTCCGAAGAAAAAAATTTTGGTGTTCCCAATGGAGGACCTTTGGGACTTCAAAAAATCGAAAAAAATTTCAGGTGTATGGGTAAAATGAGTATTGTCTGAACCGTCTGATCCACCTGAATCGATTGGTGGCAAAATGAGCTCTGTATCTTTAAAATTGACCAAATTCGGGCTTGGGAGTTAATGGAAAAGAATCAAAGTTTTAGTCATGGTGACGAGTCGTCTATATTGTTTGTCGTAAACTAATGAGAAATATTACTTATCCTACTAAACTATGATATACAATTCCCAAGGATGCTTTGTTTCTTTTCGACCCGCACTTCATGAAAGCCAGTATTCAAGACGATGACTATGAATAAATTATGACTATGAACCATATAAATACTGAACCATAAAAACTATGAACCATATAAATACTGAACCATAAAAACTATGAACCATATAAATACTGAACCATAAAAACTATGAACCATATAAATACTGAACCATAAAAACTATGAACCATATAAAAACTGAACCATAAAAACTATGAACCATATAAATACTGAACCATAAAAACTATGAACCATATAAATACTGAACCATAAAAACTATGAACCATATAAAAACTGAACCATAAAAAATTTGAACCATATAAATACTTAACAATAAAAACTATGAACCATATAAATACTGAACCATAAAAACTATGAACCATATAAATACTGAACCATAAAAACTATGAACCATATAAATACTGAACCATAAAAACTATGAACCATATAAATACTGAACCATAAAAACTATGAACCATATAAATACTGAACCATAAAAACTATGAACCATATAAAAACTGAACCATAAAAACTATGAACCATATAAATACTGAACCATAAAAACTATGAACCATATAAATACTGAACCATAAAAACTATGAACCATATAAATACTGAACCATAAAAACTATGAACCATATAAATACTGAACCATAAAAACTATGAACCATATAAAAACTGAACCATAAAAACTATGAACCATATAAATACTGAACCATAACAACTATGAACCATATAAATACTGAACCATAAAAACTATGAACCATATAAATACTGAACCATAAAAACTATGAACCATATAAATACTGAACCATAAAAACTATGAACCATATAAATACTGAACCATAAAAACTATGAACCATATAAATACTGAACCATAAAAACTATGAACCATATAAATACTGAACCATAAAAACTATGAACCATATAAATACTGAACCATAAAAACTATGAACCATATAAATACTGAACCATAAAAACTATGAACCATATAAATACTGAACCATAAAAACTATGAACCATATAAATGAATAAACTATGACCATGAAAATTTTTAATTATTTAACAAGTTTACAATCTATTTTAAGTGTTGCCAATATGTCAACAGGCAGTGTGAAGTGTCAATCAAGAGATGCGCTAAATGTGATCTTTTTCCATGTTTGGCACGTGTGTCGTTGTTCGCTCGCTTTCCGAAGATACTTGGCTTACATTACTAGGCAACTAAGCAATGGCTAACGGACGATGTTTGCTTTTGCGGGTCTTCGAAATATGCAACAACTTTACCGCTTCTGGTACAGGCTAGATTCTTTAGTTCTAGGTAGGGTCAACGGAATTTCAGGGGATGCAAAATTTTTATATATGGAATGTTCTATTAGGTAAAATTTACACAGACTTTGCCAAAGCAGAAAAAAATTAAAGAAAACAGCTGTATTAAGACAACTGGTAAGCAAACTAAAACGCAGTCAACCCTCTCCCAGGTTCTAGTTGTTGGTTTATAAACGAAGGACACTTGACTGTTTTAGAATAAGAGATTGGATATATCTTTCAGGAATACAGTCATTGAGCGAACGCGGTGCCTGTATACCTCAACATTTCAAACAGACAGTGTTTATACAATTCAAAAATATTTTATGATAATTTTGAAATGATAAAGCCATAACAACATCTTCAAATGGGTTATTTATGTGTAATAAATTTTTTCCAGTTATCACAGATTTATATACTTTTCGTAATTAGTTATATAGTTCAAAAAATAGGTGTTTGCTTGGAACAAGGTCTGGAAATTCGGCCCATGTCACCTTTAGGAGCCGCACGTTATAACGTTAGAAAAAAGAACAGCTTAGAGCGGCGGGTTCCGGGGGGCGATAGCCCCCGACTTAGGCTTAGGCTTAGTGTATGTCTCATATAGAGACCTTAGCTTAGGATAAGACGAAGGCTTAGGCTTAGTATATCGAGAACGGCATGGCCTGTATTTTATTTTCGCCCCTAAAGGTTACATTGGCAGGAAATTCTATGGAACATGTTGTAATACACCGAGCCCGTATGATTTGAAACAGCATAGAGTTCAATTCAATAAATCAGACTGGTTGGTTAATCCTATTGCGGGTATATTTTTCTTCCAAAAACGATATTAATTTTAATTTAATTATATATTTGTGATTGTTTCTTTTCTTGTTTTGTTTGTTTTCGCTTTGATCATTTTTTCGTTTGTTACTCGATTTAAATTATTTTAGAAACAAGTTTTGGATTTAAAATAAAATAATTTGGATTTTTGTGTAGTTTGTTTTTAAGCACTTCGTCCAACAACAAATATATAAATATATTTAATACATATATTTATATAAAATTATAATTATATATACTTATATACTTATTTTAATATCT
Source organism: Trileptium ribeirensis (assembly GCA_030248225.1). Classification (NCBI taxonomy): domain Eukaryota; kingdom Metazoa; phylum Nematoda; class Enoplea; order Enoplida; family Thoracostomopsidae; genus Trileptium; species Trileptium ribeirensis. Next base: position 8,202 of record JASANE010023033.1, read on the forward strand.
ATTTGATTACCTGACCCTGCGGTTTCTGGGTGCCTTCATATCCATTGTCTATCGCAACGTTTCTATACTGTTGGCTGCAGGGATCATTGCCGAGACTGGGTCGTTGCGCCATTCTCTCTTTGGGATATGACGGAACGAATGTTCGCAGTCCTTGACGACTTGACGTTTTGAAGACACCACGACACGGGCCCTTGGTCGGGTCCACTCTACTGGAGCCTCTGCTGTTACAAGTTGTACTTGTGTTCTACATCCGGAGTGTATTACTTAGTAGTCTAATGCGTGCCGGCTTTAGCATATCGTGAGTTGACACAAGATGACAGGCCCGGACCCTTAGAATATTGTTCTTTAGACGGTCAAATTTGGAGATGCCGAGGATTTTCCATCTGCAAAAATTATCGAACACGTTTATGTGATGTATATCGCTGAGCTTGACCGACCATATATAGCTGGTAGCGAAAAGTGTCGCTGAGCTGGCAGCGAAAAGTGTCGCTGAACTGGCAGCGAAAAGTGCCGCTGAGCTGACAGCGAAAAGTGTCGCTGAGCTGGCAGCGAAAAGTGTCGCAGAGCTGGCAGCGAAAAGTGTCGCTGAGCTGGCAGCGAAAAGTGTCGCTGAACTGGCAGCGAAAAGTGTCGCTGAACTGGCAGCGAAAAGTGTCGCTGAGCTGTCAGCGAAAAGTGTCGCTGAGCTGGCAGCGAAAAGTGTCGCTGAGCTGGCAGCGAAAAGTGTCGCTGAGCTGGCAGCGAAAAGTGTCGCTGAGCTGGCAGCGAAAAGTGTCGCTGAGCTGGCAGCGAAAAGTGTCGCTGAGCTGGCAGCAAAAAGTGTCGCTGAGCTGGCAGCGAAAAGTGTCGCTGAGCTGGCAGCGAAAAGTGTCGCTGAGCTGGCAGCGAAAAGTGTCGCTGAGCTGGCAGCAAAAAGTGTCGCTGAGCTGGCCGCGAAAAGTGTCGCTGAGCTGGCAGCGAAAAGTGTCGCTGAGCTGGCAGCGAAAAGTGTCGCTGAGCTGGCAGCGAAAAGTGTCGCTGAGCTGGCAGCGAAAAGTGTCGCTGAGCTGGCAGCAAAAAGTGTCGCTGAGCTGGCAGCGAAAAGTGTCGCTGAGCTGGCAGCGAAAAGTGTCGCTGAGCTGGCAGCGAAAAGTGTCGCTGAGCTGGCAGCGAAAAGTGTCGCTGATCTGGCAGCGAAAAGTGTCGCTGAGCTGTCAGCGAAAAGTGTCGCTGAGCTGGCATCCAAAAGTGTCGCTGAGCTGGCAGCGAAAAGTGTCGCTGAGCTGGCAGCGAAAAGTGTCGCTGAGCTGGCAGCGAAAAGTGTCGCTGAGCTGGCAGCGAAAAGTGTCGCTGAGCTGGCAGCAAAAAGTGTCGCTGAGCTGGCAGCGAAAAGTGTCGCTGAGCTGGCAGCGAAAAGTGTCGCTGAGCTGGCAGCGAAAAGTGTCGCTGAGCTGGCAGCAAAAAGTGTCGCTGAGCTGGCCGCGAAAAGTGTCGCTGAGCTGGCAGCGAAAAGTGTCGCTGAGCTGGCAGCGAAAAGTGTCGCTGAGCTGGCAGCGAAAAGTGTCGCTGAGCTGGCAGCGAAAAGTGTCGCTGAGCTGGCAGCAAAAAGTGTCGCTGAGCTGGCAGCGAAAAGTGTCGCTGAGCTGGCAGCGAAAAGTGTCGCTGACCTGGCAGCGAAAAGTGTCGCTGAGCTGGCAGCGAAAAGTGTCGCTGAGCTCGCAGCGAAAAGTGTCGCTGAGCTGGCAGCGAAAATTGTCGCTGAGCTTGCAACGAAAAGTGTCGCTGAGCTGGCAGCGAAAAGTGTCGCTGAGCTGGCAGCGAAAAGTGTCGCTGAGCTGGCAGCAAAAAGTGTCGCTGAGCTGGCCGCGAAAAGTGTCGCTGAGCTGGCAGCAAAAAGTGTCGCTGAGCTGGCAGCGAAAAGTGTCGCTGAGCTGGCAGCGAAAAGTGTCGCTGAGCTGGCAGCGAAAAGTGTCGCTGAGCTGGCAGCGAAAAGTGTCGCTGAGCTGGCAGCGAAAATTGTCGCTGAGCTGGCAGCAAAAAGTGTCGCTGAGCTGGCAGCGAAAAGTGTCGCTGAGCTGGCTGCAAAAAGTGTCGCTGAGCTGGCCGCGAAAAGTGTCGCTGAGCTGGCAGCGAAAAGTGTCGCTGAGCTGGCAGCAAAAAGTGTCGCTGAGCTGGCAGCAAAAAGTGTCGCTGAGCTGGCAGCAAAAAGTGTCGCTGAGCTGGCCGCGAAAAGTGTCGCTGAGCTGGTAGCGAAAAGTGTCGCTGAGCTGGCAAAGGAAAAGTGTCGCTAATTGTATATATTATTATTTATTTTTATATCTTTTTATGTTGCTTTATTTTTATAATTGTTTGCATTGCAAAAGTCTTGTCCGAAAGCGTCATGTTATCAAATTTAAAGCCAATTTAAGTGAATAACGTATTGTTCGATATTTATAACTTACATTTACTGCTTCAAATACGAGTTTAGGATGTCTACTTTTGCTTGTTTTAAACGATTAAGCTTTAACAGAATTGTCACATTTAAAAAAATAACATATCACTTAATGTAACAGGGTCTGTTTGCATATTTCAGTTGAAATTGTTTAACTCATTACCAAGATATTGTTATAAATCGATAGCAATAACAGCCGTGACATTGAAAGGGTATTTGGTGTTGAAATTGGACGTTTTGAACCAGTTTATTTTCGTGCCATTCGATTCAAATCGTCCAGAACATTATATCAATTAGGACCGTATTTATGGCAATGTTTTCCGACTTTGTGTTGGCTTCCTACACGGTTTGCCAGAAATATTTTCCGTATTTTCCAATCTTTTTTGATAAATGTGTAATGTCAAAACATGAGTTCGATCTCTTCATGAGTTACCAAGTTATGAGCGTTTGTGTAAAACTTTGTTGCGTACGACAAGTTCCGTAAAAATGCAAAGTATAAATTGCAACCTGATAGATGACTTTGACAATTTGTTGACTCCGTCGTGAATGCGTCTTGAATTGTGCTTAAAATAACTTTATTCAGAAAAAGACTTTTGAAAATTTTCGGTGGAACGAGGAAGGGACCACTGTTAACCTCAAAATGAGAAAAAAATTATTGTTATAAATATGGTTCTGATGATATTTTGGTTCTTTTTTCCATAATCCCTCCCAGCCTGAATTTGATCAATTTTGAAGACACAGAGCTGATTTTGGTATCAATTTTCTCAACCTACTCGTCCGTTTGAATCGCATGATACCCAAACGTAAATTGTCAAAATGTATGTTCAAAACCGACGATGTTGGCACTGGTGACTTTACCAATCTGGTGCCGCATATGTACGTCGTGCAGCCCTCAATATATTATAAAGCCTAAAATCTTAGATATATTCGAAGCTAAATTGGTTAGATAAGTCATATACTAAGCCTTAGACTAAGTGAGGGATGTATGGCGGTTTGCGGCTCCGTCCCGGGACCCCTGAACTAAGCTGTCGTTAAGTACGCTATACCTCTTAGTTTGTCTTGGACACCGAAACAATTTTTTTATATCTTATTTGAGTATCTATATATTTACTGCTGAGCTATTGGCGTTTGCTGTATTAAACAATTAAACAGATACAATTTACATATTGCTGTGATATATTTCTTTTAAAAATGACACAACCAAAATCTCACTACTAGATACTGTCTTGGGACAGTTGGGTTTAGAGCCATTGCTTTTAAATATTGGTTAGACAGGCGAAAATATTAGCCGATTATGGTGCTGTATGCATTTTCATCTATAACTGATTTCCATCATATTCAAGCTATAGTAATGGCTGCGACACCAGCGAGATTTTGACACAAAATTGGTTATTTTAGCTTTATTATTCGACTAACACAGGTGTCATCGGTTAGATATTACTCATGCGGTGGCAATAGCTCAAGTCGCCTGTACTGTGAAAGTTTTTGACTTACCACGTTAGCTGTTACCATATTATGGACGGAAACAACGTTATAGACACAACAAAATTATGGACGTTTTTGACTTAATCCGACTTGATTTTGGTTTAAAACACCGGGAGTTGATGAAGCCGTGCCCATGGAAAATCAGCATAGAAACAAATGCTTTTAAAAACATGTGCCCATGGTTAATCGTAATATATGGTAAAAAAATACCAGACCATTCGTTCGTGAGATGTAGTTGTTAATGTAATAAAAATCTGAATTAATGCGATGGTCTATTTTTAGCAGAAAAAAACTATTGTTTTTAATTTGGCATGTTTTACGATGTATCTTACTTGGATTATACGTTTGTCGCAATCTGTTCATGATTCTTAGGTGACAGTTAACCTTGCCTTTACACCTTGAAAGAACATGTGCATGTGTCCATCTTTGATTTCAGGAAGGAGATGGGTTAAACCTATTTTTTGGCCAAATTAATGCTTGGTATTGCCTAGTTTAAACCCAACGGTAAAAAGCTTAAAGTGATGTTTAGTTTTATACCACCAAACTGCTGCATTTAAACAGATGATGGATAGCCTAAAATCATTTAACTAGTGTCATTCAATCTTGCTATGGTTACAAAAATAACAATAAATATGGATTTCGAACCAACGACTTAAGCCTCTTACATTTACCTACAAAAATACGCTTTCTGGTTAAAAATACGCCTAGAATGTTTACAAAAATACACTTACTTTTTAAAAATTACTAAAAAATCCTAAAAGTGTTTAAGTGTACAGTTATTGAACGGAGCGAGGCGAAGCCGAGCGAAGCGTTTTTATTTTCTGTCTGGGAGCAAAAAAGTCGATGTCCGTTCGTCCGCTCGTCCGTTCGTCTTTCATGGATCTCAAGAACCACTGAACCGATTGTAAAAAACTTTTTTTGTTTGAAAGCCTATCATGTCAGAGTGTGCACCTGATTTTTGGGATTAAAAAATTTTGAGTGGTTAATTAGTAATTACCTAATTAAGCTTATGCAGCTAAAATAGAGAATTTTGCAATATTTGTGTTATTTATTGAAATAGAATCGTTTCAATCAAACCATTATAGGGTTTTTGGGTCGAAGAATTCAAATATAATATTTTTACCAATGATAAAGCCCTATTCAATGAAGTTAGGAGTTACAAGAACATAAAATTGAGTACATTCGTAATGCCACAGCCCAAGCTCAGATCACAAATGTAGTTCCACTACCGACTAGTTATTTTCTGTCTGGGAGCAAAAAAGTCGATTTCTTTTCGTCCGTTCGTCCGTGCGTCTTTCACGGATCTCAAGAACCACTGAACCGATTTGGTCTTGATTGAATTGCACAGAATAACAGTGCATGGTACCCCGCAAACTACCGAAACGTTTGAGCACAGGTACTTGGGTAAAATGTCTAAATAGTGATCACATAAGTACTAGTCGGTAGTGGAACAACATTTGTGAGCGGAGCTTGGGCTGTGGCAATACGAATGTACTCAATCTTATGTGCTTGTAACTACATTGCATAGGACATAGGGCTTTATCATTGGTAAAAATATTATATTTGAATTCTTCGACCCAAAAAACCTATAATGGTTTGATCGAAACGATTCTATTTCAATAAATAACACAAATATTGCAAAATTCTCTATTTTAGCTGCATAAGCTTAATTAGGTAATTACTAATTAACCACTCAAAATTTTTTAATCCCAAATATCAGGTGCACACTCTGACATGATAGGCTTTCAAACAAAAAAAAATTCAAAATCGGTTCAGTGGTTCTTGAGATCCGTGAAAGACGCACGGACGAACGGACGAACGGAAATCGACTTTTTTGCTCCCAGACAGAAAATAACTAATCGGTAGTGGAACTACATTTGTGAGCGGAGCTTGGGCTGTGGCATTACGAATGTACTCAATTTTATGTTCTTGTAACTACTAACTACATTGCATAGGTCTTTATCATTGGTAAAAATATTATATTTGAATTCTTCGACCCAAAAACCTATAATGGTTTGATTGAAACGATTCTATTTCAATAAATAACACAAATATTGCAAAATTCTCTATTTTAGCTGCATAAGCTTAACTAATTAGCTAATTACTAATTAACCACTCAAAATTTTTTAATCCCAAATATCAGGTGCACACTCTGACATGATAGGCTTTCAAACAAAAAAATTTTAAAATCGGTTCAGTGGTTCTTGAGATCCGTGAAAGACGAACGGACGAACGATATCGACTTTTTTGCTCCCAGACAGAAATTAAAAACGCTTCGCTCGGCTTCGCCGAGCTCCGCTCAAAAAGAAAATATATTTTTGATTGGATTTTCTGTTCATTGTCCACAAAGATATAAAATGTGTATTTGTGGGAAAACTATAAAAAATTGCCTTTATTCATGGGGCGTTTAAGTTATTGTGTGCAAAATGACTAAGTTGTCCGACAGTCACACGAGGCTCACTCACACCGTTTCCGCAT